>DF241580.1:0-77687 GCA_000507305.1 Breviolum minutum Mf 1.05b.01 | reverse complement strand
GGGGAGTGGGCGTGGTGCCATTGCAGGGTGCCATTGTAGTGTGCTATGGTTGGGCGGGGGGCATTTTTTCTTTACATTGATAACACAAAAGTTGGTTTTTGCTATCTGGGTCTATGCTGGTATAATTTGTTTGTTTTTCGAATGATTGCATCATGAACAGTGCAGGTTCATGTGTGTTGACACTGTTTTCGAAGCAATATTCAATTGCGACGCCATGCCAGGTGTTTTTTTGACGCTATTCTCCAAGCAATTTTCAATTGCGATGCCATACAAGGTGATTTGCTTGTCTTTTGAACGATTGCATCTTGAATGGTGCAGATTCTCATGTGTTGACATTGTTTTCGATGCAATTCTACAAATCCATGCCATGCCAGGTGATTTGTTTTTCGAATGATTGCATCATAAACAGTGCAGGCTCATGTGTGTTGACATTGTTTTCGAAGCAATATTCAATTGCGACGCCATGCCAGGTGTTGTTTTGACGCTATTTTCGAAGCAATTTTCAATTGCGATGCCATGCAAGGTGATTAAGTTTGTGTTTTGAACGATTGCATCTTGTTTCCGAAGCAATTCTACATATCCATGCCATGCCAGGTGATTTGTTTGTTTTTCGAATGATTGCACCACAGTGCAGGCTCATGTGTGTTGACACTGTTTTCGAAGCAATTTTCAATTGCGATGCCATGCAGGTGATTTGTGGACGCTATTTTCGAAGCAATTTTCAAGTGCGATGGCACGCAAGGTGATGTGTGTTTTGAACGATTGCATCTTGAATGGTGCAGATTCTCATGTGTGTTGACATTGTTTTGGAAGCAATATAACATTTCCATGCCATGCCAGGAGGTTTGTTTGTTTTTCGAACGATTGCATCATGAACAGTGCAGGTTCATGTGTGTTGACATTGTTTTCGAAGCAAGTCTACATATCCATGCCATGCCAGGTGATTTGTGTTTTGAACGAGCGCATCTTCGACGGTGCAGATATGTGTGTTGACACTGCATGTTTCTGGTGCAATACTCAATTTCGATGCCATGCCAGGTGATTTGTTTGTGCTTTAGAACGATTAAGAAATTGAAAGCTTGCTGGTCTTCGACCCGCCTGGGTGGCTGAACAGAACTTCGCGCTCATTGATCATTTTTGTTTTTGGAGAAAGTTCGATTTTCAACGGGGCATGATTCCATTGATCATGTTTGTTTGTGGTGAATTTATGAATTTCAACAAGAAACTTGTGGATTTGGTTGTTTCGAAACCACTTGCGCGATTCCATTGATCATGAGTGCAATTTGTGGTGTGTGTCTCAAATCTTCAGGCACAAGCGGTCTTTGAATCACCGTTTTTCTTGGGGGAATCCAAATTCATGCCAAATGGGAACTAGTGAGTTTCGCATTCTTTCTTTGACTTGTATTATATTTCTTACCCTGCTCAAGCAATTCAAGAAACTGTGATTTTCATATTTGAGATAAATCTACCTACTTGTGTGGATCGCACTGTGGTTCGGGTGCTGTAGCCATGACGTGCTAGCATTATGCACTTGGAGGAGGAGATGGGGTTCTTGTTTTAGGGCCCTGGAAATATAATTTTTTTACTTTCAAATTTAATGCCCCCCCACAGTAAGTTAGATCAAGGCAAAGTTTAGATACAAGCAGTTGAAGAAAAAAGGTCACCACAACATCATGGCACAGAATTTGTCAAAACAAACTGTACACAGTGAAGTGCACATCGAGTCGGAGACCTTCGTTCAAGGTAAACTTAAGGTTAGAGTACGTACATGGACCTTAAGGTCACCTTAAGGTTACCTTAAGGTCATCTTCGAAGGTAAAGACAGGTAATCTTAAGGTCATAGTACGTACATGGACCTTAAGGTTACCTTAAGTTAATCTCAAGGTCATCTTAAAAGGTAACCTGAAGGTGGAGATAAATATGCTTCTTTCAAGGCAATCTTAAGGTCAGAGTACGTATATGGACCTTAAGGTTACCTTAAACCAACCTTAAGGTCACCTTAGTACACTGACCTTAAGGTCACCTCAAGGTAACCTTAAGGTAAAGACAAATATGCATCTGAACCTGTTCTGTGTCATTTAATCTCAAGTGTGGTGGGCATAGTATGGACCAAACACGTGGCTTTTTGGACGTTCTGGACGTATGTTGCAGACCAAAANGCTACGCGCCAGTTAGTGAGAGCGAACACGTTTCACTGTTTCACCCTTCATAGATTGGACACGTTTTGTTGGTTTGGTGTTGGTTGTGTTGTTTGGGGGGGTTGTTTGGTTTGCCTTGTGTGCTTCCTGTTTTTTTCTGTGCCCAATCTGTGCGACCGCGTTATCAATCGATGACTAGTATAGCATATCTCCATGACTGCCACTGTTGTCACAACGAGCGCAGCATTGTCCAAAAAAAAAAAAGTAATTTGTTTGGCACATCGAAAAGTGCATGCAGTGCGCTGACTGGAGGACAGACACAGCATTTTTTGTTTTTGATTCGAATTATGCTTTTTTCAAGTTTGTGTTTAAAACGAATTTATTTTCTTTCATGTGTCAGCTTCAGCTTAGACAAAACTGGCGGTTTCGGTTGCTGGTATGGAGTTGGTAGCAAGGCCTTCTTTTTGTTTTTTATATGACAATTCATATTATCAAAACTTTAAAATGGAAAAAATATGATGTTGATACATTTCATGATTAACTTAATTTATTTTTCATGATCACACAAAAACGCTTGGTAAAATCAGACTGGTGTCAAATTCAGCATGAATTCGCATTGAATTCAACACCAATCTGATTTCAATTACTGTACAAAGCATTGTGAAAAAGAGTTTGTACAAATCATCTTCAAAGCATTATAGTTTGTCTGTTTCATATTTTAATGTGAATAAAAATTCTTACAATCCTACCAAAATACATGGCCTTGCCCCCAGCTCCAAACCACCAACCCAAACCACCAGTTGTCTCTCTGTTGAAGCCCGTCTACTCCTTGTTTCACCAAATGTAATCTAGTAACTTGTTTGAGGTGGGCTTTACATGCAGTACAATTCTGCCAGAGATGATAAGAGATGTTTTGAGATGTTTTGAGTTTTTTTGAGATGTTTTGAGTTGTTTTGAGTTGTTTTGAGTTATACTGAGTTATACTGAGTTATTTTGAGTTGTAATGAGGTTAAATGAGATTTTCAGAGATTTTCATTGAAATCAGTTAGGCATCAGTCAGAGTGCTTCAAACAAACATGAAAATGCAAAACAAGTCTGAAAACAAAATCATTTTTCGTTAATATTAAGATGTTTTGAATATCTTGCACAAAAAAGGAGATACATAAATTGATCATGCTGATGATCATGAACAAGAAAAAATATCCTCATCAGACCATTGTTTTGACTTAGTGTTTCTATTGGTTCGTTGCCTGCATGTGACTATGCATGTGTCTATGCATGTGCCTATTGTTGCCAACTATGATGGGTTCTTTGTTTCGGTCTTTTATCATATCGCCTAAGTCCCTTTACTCTTTGTTTCTCATTGTCAGTTGCTTTACCGATACCTTTGATCAGTTTTCTGCTTGGGTGAATTGTGGAATTCGCCTGTTCTCACACAAATCCACAACTCTGCACTGTAATTTTGCTTATGTCTCTTAAAGTCTTTAAAGAGTTGGATGTTTGGCTCAAGAACGACAGTGAAAAAGGTCCGTAATCTTCTTACGTGGTTTTCACATGGTAGCGGAGCTATCTTAGCTCCAGAGCCTTTGGGAAGAGTTCCTTTTGCTACTACAAGAGTGTTTGAGACTTTGTTTTCTTTGAACTGAAAGAATGAGACGTGGTCGAGATGCCAGCAGAACACCTAGTAGGCCAAGGAGGCCTGTTTGGGACAATCCAAGAGGACAGTTGGCTGGAGCTGGAATTCGTAGTGATGGAGAAAATCTCTACCGTGGGAATCTCCATGGAGGTTCAGCTCAAGGAGTGAGTGGAACCAGTTCTGGAAGTGTAGCTGTGACTGGAGAGTCATCATCTCGAAGACGTAGTCTTCCCGTGAACGTGTTGGGAAGTGTCAAGTAGATACGACCTACGAACCTGAGCAGGACAGTAAAAGCCTGCAGTTGAAGTGATAAAGCTGCTGCAAAGGATTGAAAGATGAAAAACGATTTCCTGAATCTGAAAATAAGCTAGGTCTTTCCTCACCAGCACAGGCACTAGCCTGTCCACCAGAAGAGGCTCCTCCAAGGAAAGTCACCTATTCCCAGCGCATGTATGCTTTGAATGCTCACAGCCTCTGTTTGATCCTACGGTCAGACATTTCCTGGCGCCCCATGATATCAAGGTTATGGCAGATATGAAGTGTGCGCTCCTCGCTATACACACCCTCGAAAGCATCACTGAGTCCAGCAGAGAGGTATGAAGCTGAGTTTATGGAGGCTTCTGAATTTCTGACTCGGAGAGTGAATGCAGAGTTGCAAAGAGCTTTTGAAGCAGGAGTGCCTTCATCTCAAGTATATCCATCACCGGAAGTACATCATATTGGGACCCCAAGTGAAAATACTATTTCAGAAGGTTTTCGAAGTGTAGTATCTCAAAGAACTCCATCGGTTCAGTCTCATCCAACATCATCTCCAGTTTCGTTTGGGCCTTCGACCCCAGTTCAGTCTGCAAGTGCAGCACCTGCGGGATTGCTGAGCTCTCCAGGAGGTATGTCTGATGTTGGAGGTACTTTGACCAGGACTTCCTTTGAGGGATCCACCAAGGATGGCACAAGCCTCCCATGCTTGTTGGGAGGCTTGTGCCCCGGGCGCGACTCCCAACAGGCGGATTGCTTGCATACCCTCAGCTGATCTGTAGTGTCATCGAAAACAGATGGGAAAGGGCACACCCACATTTGAACCAGGGACCTGCTGATCTGCAGTCAGCCGCTCTAACCACTGTGCCTAGAGGGTTTTTTTGATCCGCATCAGACACAGGCGCCCTTACTGTTTGTAGACCACAGACAATCTCTGCGTTCAGCCTTGCCTCTCAGAGCCTTCCGCTCCTCGACAGGCATAGATGCGAGGCGCCACGAGCACCAGCTTGTGATTACTTCTATGCTTTTTTCAGCCTTGTCCGCAAAACAAACGGAAGGAAAAAGGAACGCACGGACAGAGGCGGAAAAAAGCAACAAAACGAAGGAAAACAAACAAAAAAGAGCAAAAGGGAACAAAACAAGGATAGACAAGGAAACAAGCAACAAAACGAAGGAAAAAGGAACAAAAAACGACAAAAAACAAGGAAAAAAAGGTCAAAACGAAGGAAAAAGGGGCAAAAGAAATGAAAGCAGAACAAAAGGCAAGGAAACAGGAACAAAAAGGAACAAGGCGACAGAGAAGGCATGAAGTGGATGGAAAAGGAAACAATTTGTGGAAGCGTGAAAAACCACCTTATTTGAGTGCAAGGTGCTTAAATTTTCAAGCTTTGGTAGGAGCCCGCCTAGCTCAGTCGGTAGAGCGCAAGGCTCTTAACCTTGTGGTTGTGGGTTCGAGCCCCACGGTGGGTGTTGTTCTAAACCAACTCAGAGTCTCGGCTCTGTGAACTTACAGACCATGGACCCACTAAAGAATGCGGGCACAGCGGACTGGAGCTGTGAGGGGGTTTTTCTGATCCGCATCAAACCAGAACAAACGCCAGCCTCCCGTGCCACGCAGCCTATTCCACATAGCCCAGCCAGTCTTTGCTGGAACTTGCGCCATATTTACAGCTATTTCAGGAGGAAAAAATGCCAGACAACAAAGGAGGAAGGAGCAGAGCGAGGGAAACAGGAGAAAGAAAGAAGGACAGAGGAGAAAAAAGAACCAAAGGAGCGAAAAAAAACAAACGGAAGGAAAAAGGAACGCACGGACAGAGGCGGAAAAAAGAAACAAAACGAAGGAAAACAAACAAAAAAGAGCAAAAGGGAACAAAACAAGGATAGACAAGGAAACAAGCAACAAAACGAAGGAAAAAGGAACAAAAAACGACAAAAAACAAGGAAAAAAAGGTAGAGAGGAAGCTGAGACGATTCTGAGGTGGTTGCGACGGGAAGTTTCACTTGTTTCACCAAGTCCTGGGTTGGTCAAGTTGCTTGCGCTCTCCAACCAACAGGCATGCGGTAGTACGCCTTGGCCGGATTGTCTCACTGGACTCATGTTGTCATTTCGTGGTTTCCAGCTACAGTTGTGAGTACATCACTACGTCGATTGCGTTGAGTACCCGTACCAATGCACTCTCCGTCTGTGGTATCCCGAAACCCCGTGACACTTTTGCAACTCTCATACTCTCACGCTCTCATACTCTCATATTCTCGAATCATACCCTTTGAGGGCACACACACAGAAACGAAGAGCAACAAGTAGCAACAACACTGTCTATCAGAAACGGGANTAGTAGTAGTAGTAGTAGTAGTAGGAGTAGCAGTAGTAGGAGTAGTAGTACTGGTCCTACGGCCTGAAAAATTCTATGAATCACGTAGCATGTTTTGCGAATGCATCTGCGGGGGAGGCGCTACGCCCTCCCCCCAACCCCCCTCCAGCCAGGTTCAGGTTGAGTGCTTAAATTTCTTTTCCGGGTATTAATTTTTTTCCAGGGGTGAGTCGGGGTGAAACCCTTAAATTTTTTTCCAGGGGTTGCAATTTTTTTTCCAGGGCTATTCGGTTTTTGCTATCTGGGGTGGTATAGTTTTTAAGTGTGCAGCATGCATTCAAACAAATTGAGGAAGTACACCAGCTTGAAAGCAATAGCGTTCAAACACCACGATCTAAAATTGTACATGCGAAGCGAACTAATGTACACGATGAAATTGCAAAATTGACGAAAGGCAACTTTGCATCTTTCCCGAAACTGAAAGTTCAAAGTAAGACAAACGATGCAATCGCACCAAAGGCTAAATACGTGAGCTCAAAAGCCGAAATGCATACATAATGCATCTGAAAAATGGGCACCAGAGCTTAGCGCATCAAACTTTCTACTTCTCTCAAAGGTCAAAACAACGTTCACGTTTACTTGATGCTGACCAATTCACTTGATCACAGCTGAGGTTTCTGAACGAAAGCTCAAAAGATCAAACTTGGATTCTTTGTGCCAACGAAACTTTGCAAAACAACAACAATGCAAAGTTACCGGAAGGAATTTGGCATATCAGGGTTCGAACTTCAGAATGCAGCCCGGCAACATTCCTTAAGACAGCAGTGTCCGAATGTAGTCGGACTACGCGTAAACTTTTGATCAGCTCCGCATTGAGGGGTTCAAGCGACCCTACGCTTCAAATCTTCAATCTTGAAGTTACGCAGTTGGTGGTGTTGGTGTTGTAGTTTTTCTGCAATGTTGTCCTTGTTGGTTCTTGTTTTTTCTTTGATAATATCATATTTGTATATTTTTTCTGAATCCATGAATTTTCGGGATGGAGAAGGTCGAGCCGAATTGGGAATTGGTGATTGTTGTTGCGGGCCTTGGGCTCAAAAAAGTGGCCCAGCACTAGGCTGGACCACATCACAGCAGCAATGTGCCAACTTTTGTGAATCTTTCATTGCTTACGCATTGATTTTCAATGCGATGTAGACTAGTGGCATTCCTCTCCGTGCTCATTGCTAGTTGCTGGTTTGCAGCTAGTGATATGCCAAGAACGTACTGCAATTCAAAGTGAATGACGGTTTCACTTTGCTGTTTTTGGATGGGTGGGCACGTGGATTCCACACTGTTGCCCCTGAAAAACAAGAATGCCAGAGATTTCATCATTTTGACGACATTTTTCAAACCATTTTAGGTCCATCTGTATTCCATATTTCCCCTGTTCTTGTCCAATTTGTAGGTCAAATCAGCAGCCATCGTGAGGTCTTGCGGAACGACTATCTTTGCAGCGGAAACTGGTTGTTGATGCTGGTTTCGGTGGTGGCCTCTCCTCGACCATCATTGAACATCACGTGGCACGAGACGGTGCAGTACAGAGGAAGAGAAGATGTCCACAGGAGGCAGCTTTACGGACTGTGCTCTTGGACCTGGGGCTCAAAGAGGCTGAGCTGACAGACATCAGAAAGGTGGAAGGTGTCATGTGGTACCCTTGGTACCTTGGCAGTTCTGATATGACAGAATCAAACATGGTATAGATCAAACATATGTAGTGCATATACACATACATACACTCTTGTAATTCATGTCAGGTTTTGTATGCACCCTTCAGATAGGTAGAATATAACTCTCCTATCCACAACGAATCCTTTGCGCTGGAAAACTAGGGAGTTTCACAATAGACGCGTGTCATGTTCACAAGTGTTGCAAGTGTTGCGTTCGAAAAAAAAATCGATTTCTGCGGTGTTTGGACTTGAAAGAGACCTGTCGGCACCTGTCCAGGTACGAGTGCAGCGTTTGGCAGATCAGCTTCACAGGGCGCAAGGATCTGCGTGGAACCTTGAGCCAAGGCTTCAAAGAACTTAAAGACTTAGGATTTTTCGACTTAAGTGACACAAAGATCTCTGGTGACTTGGCTGTTTTGGCCAACTGCACCGAGATGACAAATCTCAAACTCCAAAACACCCTGGTGAGTGGAAACCTGGGGTCTTTGGCCGATGCAACGATCAGGATCCTGGACCTGTCAAATAGCAAGGTGACGGGAAACCTAGGAGCATTGAATGTAACGCAGCTGCGTTTTTGCCGCCTCTCCAACACCAGGATCGCTGGAGATGTGGCAGTCCTTGGCACCTGGCCTCGGATCCAGGAAGTGGACCTCAGCGATACTGACGTGACAGGTACAATGCATGTGAATTCAGTATTCTACTACCTTGAGATCTTGAAATTGACAGGCACCAGGACCAAGATCGACTTCATGGGTGGACGTTTTGCGTGCCCTTTCCCTAAAATGACCACCTTGGAGGTCAGTGGGTTGGCCATGGACTCTTCGGTGTCCGAATTCTTGGCTCAGTTGATCCATTGTGAGCATTTGAACAGCATCGGGGCTGCAGATTGTGATCTCACCGGGAAGCTTCCGAAGACTGCTGTGTTTCATGGCAGGGAATGTCCCTTCGATGATACCTCTTTGGGCAAAGTGTTGGTGTTCTTGGATTTGGCCTCCAACCGCATCGACAAAGTGGATTTGATCCCGAAAAGGTTGAAATCCTTGGTGCTGGCAGGCAATACAAATATGAGCTTTGCAGAGGGAGTTCTGCAGAAAGCCGTTCGGGATGGCATTTTGTTAGACGTGCAGAATGTAACCTTCACCAATCAAACTGACGCTCACCGATGTATGGCTTGATTTGATTGCACGATAGTGTGAACAGCTGTGAAAGGGTAGTTGGGAGTTTCCAGGTGTTCGGACATACTTTGGAAATGTAATTTGAGTGGTTGCGATTTTGGTTGTGGTTGCAGTTGGGTTGCAGCGGTTTTTTTGCCTTGCGCTTGTGCTTCTTCTTCTTCTTCTTCTTGTTGTTGCTGTGGTTGTGGTTGTGGTGTCAGTGCTCGCATTGTGTCATAATGGTTGGTTGGAGCTGTGTTTCTTTGGGGTTGACAGCCTAGGAAACAGCGGATCTTTTGGACGCTGGCCTTATCAGGATCACTTCTGGCAGGAGCATATTCGACCTCAATCAAGGGTTTTCCTGTTGCTCAGACGCAACATGTTTGTTGAGGTTGATGCGTAATCATTTCTGTTCGTTTCTTCAATGAATTCCTGCTCTCCATCAGCAGAATAGGACGTGATCAAACCTTGCAACCTTGGTTCCCAAATCTGCAATAGCCTTCATTTCTATTAAATCTATTAAGGAACAAGTCATAGGATGTCATAGGAAGATGAGGAAGTTATTGCAGTCACGATTCAGTGGGATGGAGAAGTGATGATCTCCGAACGCTGCCAGGTTACGACTTGGATAGCAAATCCCTTCTCATTTCGCCTGCCATGTTCGCACCCAACAGATTGTGCAGTTGCAATCCGGGTTGGAGTCTAGGCTGCGTAGGGGGAGGTTTCGCTGTGCAGGACATCAGTCTGGTTGCAAATTCCCACCGATACATACTTCCGGGAAACTGTGGCACATACATGCCAAGACTGCCGCATGTTTCCATTCTGATTTGCTAAGGATTTCCATTTTTTTGCTTTACTTGCACACCCCTAAGGAAGGGCGGCACTGGTGCCACCTGCGAGAAGTGTCCTGCTGACTCCTTCAGTGATGAATATTCGTCAAAAGAGTGTGCACCTTGCCCACTAGGCAGCAAGGCAGTGGCAGGGGCCACCTCTGTCCACAGCTGTGTTTGTGATGTTGGGGTGCTGTACAACACAACTGGCAGTTGGAAGCTTTTCAGAACAGCTTTTAGTTCACACGTTTTGACAGTTTTCATGAAGCAGCTGATTTGGAAGGTATGCTAAGTTGCATGCTCTGATTTCTTTTTTTGAGCTGCCGAGGAAATGTGGATGTCCAATTGACAAGGCTATGCTGGATGGCATGTGCGTGAATTGCCTGGAACGTGGTTTGAAGTGTTCCTCTATGGGGTCCGAGGTTTACTCAGCCCAGGCGCTTCCAGGGTTTGCCCGTTTGGACAACGAGAGCAGAGCCTATAAATGCCTCGCAGCAGACAGATGCAATGCCACACGTGCCACACATGCCACTTGATTGATTTGTCATGTGAGGGTCGTGTTGTTTTAGTTTGAGGGACGGGGGGATGTGACATATTAGAATTATTGCCTCCTTCAGATTGTAGGGTTTGAGGAAGACTTCGATGGATGTGGATGTGGATGTTGTGACAGCTGAGGATGGCCATGGCTTCAACAGCTCAACCAGCTCAACCAGCTCAGTCTGTGCTCCAGGCTACCAGGAGGTCATGTGTTCGAGCTGCGCGCCAGACTTCTTTTCTTCAGGCGAGCGCTGCGTCAAATGCCCCAAAGCGTCTGATCTCAGTGCAACCCCGACCTTCATTGCACTTGTCCTTGCACTGGTCCTTGCGCTTGGTGCAGTCGTTTGGCTATGGGTGCGGAGGCCAGTTCAAACCCAACAACCTCCAAGGGCTTTAAGTGCATTGATGAAACAAGTGAAGGCTCAAGTGCCGCTCTTGTTGCAACTTTGTGACTCGGTGATGACTTTCATTTTTCGGGAGGCAGTGGGATCCAAGTTGTTTTGTTTTTTTCGACTTGTACTTTTAAAAAATTTTCCCAACTCGAAATCTTCTCCTTTCATCTCCAAGTCAACTGGTGAAGGTCAGCTCTGGGCTGTTCTGGCGGTGTTGGCGGGCAAAACGGATGGGAAGAGCTCTGAAAGGTCGCCATTTTGGGAGCTTCCCTATGTCCAGACCATCCAATTTTCAGTCTCAAGCCTGAAGGGTGCCTTCAATTTGCAGTGTCGATTTGAAGCTTGGGCTGAATTTTTTGAACAAAGAAGAAACTTTTACAACATTGATTTCATAAGGCATTCCAGAAACAACTCCTACAGTGATGGGTGATGCCTCATGTGCTCCAGATGTTGGTATTGGAATCTTTTGTTTAAAGAAACATTTGACCAAACAAAACAAATCTCTTTTTTGAGGATGGTGCCACTGTGCGCTTTGTCTCCGCCTTGGTGGCGCCAGTGTTTCCATTGGTTGTCTTCCTCTGTTGCCTACTGGTGGAAGTCGCAAAGCCTGGATTGGGCATCGCTGGTGGGCTGCAGGACCCCGGATGTTTGGTTGGCTGCAGGGTGGATGAAGGTAGGAGAGAATCTTGCAAAAGGGGATGAAACTTGGTTATATATTCTAGGAGAACACGTCTCTATGGATCTGGGTGTCGTGCAGATTGGGCAATCAAAGATGTGTTTTTGTTGATTGGACATCAATTTCTGTATGATAATTTGTCAAGCCAAAGATCAACTCTTGAGTTACCAAGCTCGGTTCTGCCATGGGAGGCGTTGACATTGCTGTACATTGGTGGCGCGTCCAGTAGCTCAAGTCTCTTGAGTTGTCAAGAAACTGATGGAGCCAACGAAGCTCGGATGGCGGTGCAGCTGGGAAGGGCATCGATGTGAAAAATCCAATAGGAATATTAGGAAAATCATGTTGGAAATGCTAACTGTGAAGATATCAACACAGGTTTTTGAATGGCACTTAATTTGTGTTGGGATATCTCATCTCCTAGTTTGATGGAAAGCTGTCAGATTTGTCAGATGTATCTTGGGATCATTTGACACTTGTATAGTCCTAGAAGTACTGCCAAGTTTGGAGAGGCCTCGCAGTCTTGGAAAATGAGAAAATGATGGTTGCAGCCTTAAGAAACCAGTGAGTCCTGATTTGAGGAGAAGCTTCCAGAGCAATTTGTCTTTCGGACATTGATGCCCAATGTCTTCTGCAACCAGGACTGGCCGGGTGTTGTTTCGCAAAATTTTCCAACAACTTTAGGACGACTGAAAATTTGTTTTTGACTCGTGTGGCCAAGTGTCAACAAAGAGGAGTCACAGCTAAAAACGTATGCCGACGTAGTTGGCTTCTCCAGCGTATTTTGCTATGCCATTGTGATCCCATTGTGCCTGCTGTACCTCTACGGGAAGCAGCACATCGTGCTGCGAGCGAGCAGAACCACAGTGGTGGCTTGACAATACATACAGCAAAAGTTTTGTACAAGAAAGTTCTTTGTTCTTGTAATTTTTCGATTTGAACACAAGACGCAGAAGAACACAAGATTTGATTCAAGTTTCAATCTTTCTTTGACTTATGTATTCAAGCGACTTTGGACACATGCTTCGCTTCTTTTTTTATTCAATTTTTGGTATCCTGAGGTAACGGCCTTTCAAAAGGGCCATTTGACGCTGTGCCTCTACGAGGTCTTGGGTTCAGATACGATGAAGATTTCCAGGAAGGAGGAGGACTCTACCCTCCGTTTGGTTGCCGCGGCTGCAGCCTACATCTCTGTGCTATATCGTGGGCAGGTGTCTTGGACCTTGTTTCAATAGGATTCTTTTTGTCCATCATCTAGCCCAGCTTAAGGATACAGACTGAACATCTCCTACCCATGCACTTGAAGCTTAGGGTTGAGAACCTGTTGTGCATCATGCTTCCCAGCGTTGTCTGGTTTCAGGTTTCTCTGCAAATTGCAGATGGCGATGCTACAGTGAAGCAAATTGGAGGCACTTCCGACTCCGATCGAAGCAGCGATTTGTTGGAAAATGACGTTTTCAGTGTCATCGGCGGAGAAGATGCCAAGCGCCAATCCAAACTCCTGAATCTTGGACTCAAACTTCTTGTCCCAAGAGTCCGCCTTGTGCGTGTTGGGGTAGAGCAAAAATATATGAGATACAATGTTAATTACAAGAGATCATAATAAAATCAATTGGATTCATTGCATGGCAAAAGCTACCATGAGGCACATTATTGCCAGGAGTGACATCCACAATGGATCCAGATCTGAGTCTGCACCGTGCACCCAGGAAGTGTCGTGCCATCACCGAGATGCTGACGGAACGTGTGGTGTTGCGCGCCGCCACAGCGGACCGTGTACTGTTGGGGGCGAAGAACTTGCTTCTGAAATACACGCTGTGTAGTTTGGCGCATTATGTGGGAACTCAAAAAGTGCTAGAATCCCTTATATGTAGACCTGTCTACCAAATAAGAGGGGATATGTCATTTGGGTGATTGCAAAACTAGAAACCATCCCTGTCATTGTTTTACCAGGTTTTTGACGGAGTGTTAGATGGTTCAGATGGTTTAGAGGGGACATGGCGGTGGATGGTTGAGAAGGTTGAGATGACTGGGGATCTTTGGTAAAAGCTTTGAAGTGGAAAGAAAACCGTTTACCGTTTACCTAAAAATTATGTCAAGTTCAAAAATGTTGAGAACTTCAGTTTAGTTTGCATGAGGTTTCAATAGACGCACCGCCTGGGTCAGGGTCAAGCTCTGTACTGGAGCCCGGAATCAAACTCTTCGTCATATCAGAATAGCTCTTGTTTGATAAGTTGATATGGTTGCGGTAGAGATGCATATATGCAGCATACATATATTTGATATAGATATAAGACTGATATATGAGACATGGGCCCTGATCCAGTTTTGAGCAAAGCATGTCAATTCTCATTTTTTTTTTCAGAAAAGTATGCTGCCTTCCGCAAACAATACGTTGCAGCATTCACACTGCAGCACAGGTCGGCACGCTTGGATGGAGATAGTCCAAAAGCTGGTGGCAGTAGCACTGGTCTCTGCTGTTGGCAGCGCAAATGGATTTCAGTGGTCTGTAGCACTTTCATTGGGAATGGCAGCAACGAGTGCGCTTGTGCAGCCCTACGCTCAGCCACAGGTCCTCATGGATAGCCAGTAGACTCTGCTGGTTTGTGTTTGAAACGTTTGGGTACATTTCGGTTTCTCTTCTCTAGAAGTTTTGGGTGTTCCTCCCTTCCCTCAAGTTGCGATGCATTCCATAGATTCCAGTCTGGAGATACGCATCAAGAAGTGTGTAACAATGATAGTTGTCCATGAATAGGGTGGTTTGAGTTGGTGCTGGCTCTTCCACACTTACCCTTTGATGTGTATATTTTGGGGAAGGACTTGTTAATTTGTTGGCAATCCAGTTGTATCTCTGATTGGGAGGTGAACACCTTGCACTGCAGCTGCTTCCTGTGCTTGGCGCTGGCTGCCTTCAGCTTCGCCCACGACTGGCTGTGGCCGGGCAGGGCTGCATTGGCCTTGCCCTTCGCACTGAGTGCAGTGCAGGCGTTTCAGCCAGACAGTGCTGAGAAATTGGCCGTGCGCTTGTGGGAGGCAGGAGCATGTGTTGGCCAATGAAGGGAGGGTCAGAAAGCTGCGGAAGGCGATTGCTTCCCATGTTAGGAAATTTGTGGGATCTTCCAATGGAGATTTTGTACTTGACTGGGTCTGGAAGTGTTGGAACTTCAGCTGTTGGTCTGTTAACCCGAGATGTCTGATGGGCGCGAGAGGAACTGGAACCCCAGATGGAAGCTTTGCAACATGGGGAGATGGTCGTAGTCACAGCAGAAACTCAGTGGCGATTAGTGGAAATCCGTTGACTTGTAGGGAAATGCTCAGTTCCGGATCTCTAGGTGCCATGTTTTGACAAACTCAGGTGGTGCATCCGTATCCTTAGATTCAAGTTCAACAAGAGAGAAACACAAAAAGCAGAAACTCTTCAAGAGGCTTTTTTTTCGGTGGATTTGGTCCGCCCTCATTAGTGGTGCTCATCGTCAGAAATACACTTAAGCTGGGACCCACCAAGTTTTTGCACCCCGCGTGTTGTACAATTCGGCTGCTTTTTTGTACCTTGTCTGTGTGTGTTTGCTCTTTCCATCCGTTTGCAATTTGGAGGGAAGGCGATGTTTGGGGTCCCTGGCTGTTTCACCAAGTGCAACATGCTGCAACGCTGAGGAAACCTACAGCTTTACATGAGACAACGAGAACCGCAGTTTCACCATGAGATCAAACCAATTGCTGTAGATTTCCAGATGTTTCATCTTCAGGAGTTGCTGGGTGTGAAATCACTCCACTCAGAAATATTATGCGGCACACGTGACATCCCGGAGAAGAAAAAGGTTACAAATGAGCCAATGACCATGTGTCATGATCTTGAAGTCTTTTGCTACATTGGAGCACGTCAAGCTTGTTGCGGCCAGAAGTGCGTTTTGATATTGTTTCGCAATGTAATTATTGTTGCCTGTCTTTTGTTTCTGCTTCTTTGAAATCAATTACTAGTCCATTGCAGCAACGCCACAAAGCCCGCACAGTTTTTTCCGTGCTTGGATTTTTGAGAACTTTTTTTGATTGTCCAGTGCCTTCGCAGATTGGGATGATCGTTTCACGAATATAAACTGAGTTGAGGAAGGCAGAAAGGACGCATGGAAGGAAGGAAGGAAGCAATGAATGAAGGTTGGAAGCAAGGAAGCAAGGAAGTCAGGAAGGAAGATGCTTTATTGGTAAACAATAGTATCTGAAACAGCAAGTTCTTGGAAGCAAGCAAGGAAGGAAGGGGAAGGAAGGAGGAAGGCAGGGCGGCATCCTCCGCAGTGACAGCCACAGCATTTGGGGGGAGGCGGTGCGCCCTCCCTCCAACCCCGCCCCAGCTTTTAGATTTGTAGGGTGGCATGCTCAACAGCTTCAACAGCAAAACAGCAACGAGAAAAACAATAATCAAAATACTGAGTGGAACCTAGTGAAACCGCACGGCAGTGGGATCTTCCGCAGCGACAACTGCCAGATACAGCATCTGGTGTCCCAGCAGTCACGGGATACGATTACTTTGTTTTTGATGCGAATTTAGTTTTTTGGATCCTGTTTTTTAAAATTCTGTTTGATGAGAATTTATTTTCTTTCATGCGTCAGCCTGTCTGCTCCTTGTTCTCTCAATGAAGTACGCAATATAGCAACTGCACCTTACCTTTTATTTTTTGAACGGCACCTTCTGCAACTTGTGGTGACTGACCCTGTGAAGACTTGTCAATCTTCAATGGCCTTCCCACATCAGCTTCCCCACTCAATGCTCCAACAGCCTCTTCTGAATCGGTGTGTACCTCCATTGCATGATTATTTGAAAGTGGCCCAAAAGACCAGACGCCGTAAGCCAATGGCGAACTCACTTTCTTGATTCTTCCAAATCAACAAATTGTGCAATGCCAATGAAACGAGTAAATCTGCGTGAAATGGAAAATGACCACGCAAGACATGTTTTTGAATTTCCACTCGACGCTTCCGAACCTTTCAGATGAATACCTTGCGGACATCAGGGCTCACCTGCTGGCATCACACCTCTTGGGCTTCAACCTCAAAACCATCTGATTTCTGCGGATTTTTGACATCAAAAATCATTGGGGCGGCAAATCGGAAACACTTGTGATGACTCCGTCACTCCGTGACCCTACGATTTCGGTTGTACGCTAAAAAAAACGGTTGCATTGGCATTTGATGCTCGACCTGGATCGAGGGTTCCTTCAATAGAACCTGGGTCGACATCAAAACCATTTTGCAACCACTGGCAATTCTTTAAAACATGTTGATTCATCAGTTGAAGACTATCTGAGAACAACTCCGTTTGAATCCATAAGCTTCCAAACATGACAAAGTATCGAGCCCAAGCTCAGTATGTGAATTATTCACGACATGATCCATCAATCAAGCAATGAATATACACTTTGATCGGCTTTTCACAACGATCATGTTGATCCGATGCCCAAAAGATAACTTCAAGAGTTGCGAACGACTTCATAGAAATACTGCTTCCATTTGCGGTAGAAAATTCCCTGGATCAGCAGGAAACGGTGAGGTCCCGATGTGTTTGATTGTTGCAGGGCAAAGGTTTTGTAAACTGTGCTTGGCATAGGGGGTTGTGTGTGCATTTGAAGAATTGTCGTGGCCGCAATTCTAGCGAGGCTCTGGAAATCATGGCTCATGTTCTTCATATGCATATGCTTGGAAAGTTGACTTGGTGCAATTGAGTTCAAATCATCACGTTCTTTCTTTGAAAAAAATTTTGCAAATAGGGGGCGATCTGTGAGCCATGGAAAACTGGACAGTGGCAGAGCTGTTGGAGCAGCTTCATGCGATAGCCACCGAGCTGTCACGACGCGTAGGAGTTGCAGTGCCTTCTACAGGTCATGGCAGTCATAACGGAGGAGGTGAAGGACCCCCAGAAGTCGAGTTGCAACAGCAGTTCATCTGTGGATATGCATGCTGGTGCGGAGAACCATGCCGAAGGTGTCAGCCAGGACACAGACATCACAGGTGTTACCAACACCGTCGGACATGATGACAAACCTGGTGAAGGAGTCAAAGATCCAGAGTCGTCGCTTCCACCCAGTGCATCCGATCCTTTTGTAGTTAGGAAGGGTTTCAGAAAAAGATGGAACGCTATGAAGTCCAGTGGTAGCGTGCCTAGTGAAGCCGGTAGCTTCGAAAAATTTCTGAATTCTCTAGACGATGGAGAGGAGAGCGGTGGGCACACCCCTAGCATTGGTCAGACTTCAGATCTAGAGCAACTAGATGACGAAGTGTCAGGTCCTGTCATGGACCAGGCTGCATCGTTGAAGCGCACTAGTCATGAGTTCTTGTCTAATGTCAAGTGGCAGTCTTTTTCCATGCCTTGGGAAACCCCAATTGCTAAGTCGGTTTTCAGCAACGAATTGATTCCAGCCATTGACTTGCGACAGGATCCGAGCTGGAGCTCAGCCGCTTTCCGGTCACCAGTTGCTGAATCACCAGCACAAGAGCCAGTGAGCATGTGCCCGAAGGAGGCCAAGCCGGTGTTCGTAAGTTGCATTCGTTCCATTAAAGAAAGAACCTTTATTGACATGAGAGAGAAAGAGATGTTAGCAGGTTTGGAAATATGGAACATAATCATTAGAGCTGATTCTGGACAGAGCAAAGTAGGTCGTCAGATAGAGCTATCACCCCACAGTAGCATTGAGATCCTGAGGGCCTGCATGGGTGTAAAGTCACCAAGTACGGTAGTAGGTAGATCTAATGCCATGCTCTCGTTTCTTAGGTGGCACACCGTTAGCTATCCAGCAGAACCGTTTCTGCCTTTGTCAGAATTGTGCGCGTGGGAGTATGTGTCTTTTTTGCATAGGTCAGGAGCCCCCGCAAGCCGAGCCTCTGCATTTATCCAGTCGTGTCGCTTTGCACATTTCGTCCTGGGTGTCAATGGAGCACCAGACATATTCGGTAGTGGCAGGATAGTGGGACTGTCTGATATTCAATTAGCTAACAAGGCCACTGCAAAACAGGCCAGGCCCTTGTCAGTTTTTGAAATGCAACAGCTCCACAACATCTCGGCGGATCAGAGCCGTCATCTGAAGGATCGTGTGATAGCATCGCGCTTGTTGATGATGGCCTACTGTCGTTGCAGACATAGTGACACATTGCAGATAGAAGATGTAGAGCATGACCACTCGGAGAAGAAAGGTTATATCCAATTGAGGACCAGATATCACAAAGGATCGAAGACCGCTGCGAAGAAAAGTTTGCTCTTGCCAATCGTAGCTTCGTCAGCCGGCGTTGGATCACCGGAGTGGATCGAGATGTGGTGGGAAAACAGAACGAGAGCCAATCTCCCAGTGTCGGGTGCGTTAGGTGGCCCACTTCTGCCAGCGCCTAAGGATGATGATACTGGATGGACCCGCAGACCAGTCACATCGACCGAGATTTCAGATATCTTGAAGATCTTCCTAGATTGTCCTGGGGATAAGTTCTTGACATCCCACTCCCTAAAAGTGACTACATTATCCTGGTGCTCGAAAGGAGGAGTGGGAAAAGAACACCGACGGCTTCTGGGGAGGCATTCCAGCGCCATAGTCGACGCAGACTCGGTGTATGCTCGGGATCTCATGATCTCACCAGTTGAGTCCCTAGACAAGGTCATGGCCGCGATATGCGAAGGGAGGTTCTTCCCGGATGCACCCAGGTCCCAGTACTGGCCTCAGATGGAACCATTGAGCAAGACACCAGTCCCAGCCGATGTCAGTGGGAGATCAGCATTGCCAGTAACACGCAATGTGCAACCGAAACATGTGACTCTTCGTGACTTCGTCTCCGGAACAGCTGTCGAAGTCAAGAGCGACCCAGATCTGCGAGATTGGGAAGAAGTCCGTGCTGTAGAAACCATTGAGGTCAGCAGTTCGTCGAGCGATTCAGATGTGTCACTGTCAGAAAGATCTGAGTCCTCCAGTGATAATGACGAAGAAACAGAGCCCGCTTTACCACCACCTAAGGTGAGTAGACGTGCCATGGAAGTCCCCTCAGGTGATGAGCTGTGGTGGAAACATAAACATTCCAAAATCGTGCATTCGTCGTCAGGTGATGCATTAGGAGGCAAGTCGGATCACATTTCAGCATGTGGTCGTAGGATGACATCCAAATATGAGCCAATCCGAACCATAGGAGATTGGACCAGCAAGTGCAGAGTGTGTTTTTGTGGTCGTAGGCAGCCATAGGCAGTGCAGACCTGACGCTTTGTGACCAGACTATCAACATCTGCCGGACATGAACTCAACTGAGGAGTCGAAAAAAAAGAAATCCAGACACGCTGCTCGGGAGTCGGTCGAGTCTGTGTTGAGGTCTGTGAAAGTTCACATCATTACAGCATCCATTGAGGTCAGAGTATGTTTTTGGCCATGTGGCCCTTGTGATTTCCTTTTGAAGTTGATCATTCTTCCTTGCTAAGTGAAACCTCATTTTCAGTTGTCAAGGTCCCTAAGTTGGGAACAGTGTGTCGCCCAGTGGCGAGTTGT
The DNA here is from genome assembly GCA_000507305.1 of Breviolum minutum Mf 1.05b.01. Classification (NCBI taxonomy): domain Eukaryota; class Dinophyceae; order Suessiales; family Symbiodiniaceae; genus Breviolum; species Breviolum minutum. The sequence continues at coordinate 57,550 of DF241580.1, read as the reverse complement.
TTGTTTTCTTTGTTTCTTTGAGCTGAGTCAGTGATGATCTTTCTCTAAGTTGAGATACGTTTCCTCTTGATGCATGTGCATGTTGATTTCTAAGTTGAAATCTGAAGTTCCAATTGTTTTGGGGTCCTAAGTTGGACTAAGTGAAGGCCTAAGTTGGCCATGGTTGTGTGCGGAATCAGTATGTATCCGCCTGCAGTTTTGGAGCAAGTGCTCAAACAATGACGTCAATAGTAGATAGCACAGCGCATTTTGCGCAACGTGCTGAAGAAGTAGGTCTTAGTGCACATGGCCTTGCAAGCATCAAGAGACATGGATTTGATACACTGGGCAAACTTGCCTTCTCGCATGGTCAGCCAGGCATGCAGATTGAGACAGATCCTTTTCACAGGCATGTACAGAATCTTTTGGGAGGCATGATGACGTTAGGTGATGAGTCGGCCCTTAAACGCCTTTTGTTTGAAGGCCACACAATGGTCTTGTCGCAACTTCGTGAATCAGTCAGCAACCCAGAAGCTGCGCACACCCGCAAATTGCCACAGGTGGAGCGGTCAGCCAAGTTGACCGATCTAAAGGCCCGCCTGGCCGGTGTTTGTGTAGAGCGCCAACTAGATCCCAGTCATGCTTTATTAGATGTCACATCACAGATGTATGAAGCACAGCAGATCACATACCTGTCGCCAGAAAAGTGTACATCCCGAGAATGGGAGATCTCCCGTGCCAAGTCGTCCAAACAGATTGCCATAGATTCAGATAGGCTTACCATTAGAGAAAAAAGTGATGTGCCGGAGCAGACAGCCAGCACTGAAATGCAGGTGTTCGAAGCGCTACGACGTAGAGGCATAGCCCTGGATTTCGCTGATTTGTTAACATGGCAAACGCACGAAAGATACTTGTCGATGTTATTCAGCCATTTGCGCAAAGACCCGGTTGAAGGATACTCCAGGGTGTCGCTCCAGCAAGTTTTGCGTGCCGACCATGCCGCATGGACCCGTTTGATAGAGACCGGAGTTCATGTGAGGCGAAACCCCCTTCGGTCAATTGCCATTGGACACCGAATTGATTGCAGCGTTGGAGTCGTATGATGTGGCATTTAACCTGGTGCCCCTTCCAAAGGCACCACCTAAGCCAGATTGGAGAGAGCACAAATCAAGTTATAATGCAGATCGTTGGAACGACAAGCAATATTGGAAGAAAGCACCATACCATGGTCATGGCAAAGGTAGTGGCAAAAATCGCAAAGGCAATCAGCAAATGCTACCCAAAGCATTCCAAGGCCGTGATTGCTCTAGCACGGACCCACATGGTCGTAGGCTGTGTTTTGGATATAATCTAGGATCTTGCCATGCAGCAGCCGACGGGGCGTCATGTAAGAAGGGCTATCATTTGTGTATGCGCAACAATTGCAATGCCCCTCACAGAGAGAAAGATCATGATGAAAAACCGCAGGACCCGAGAAAAGAGGTCAAGTGACGTTTGGTCACCGAAGACAGAGTTTCACAGATGAGCGGTCGTCCGCTTTCAGAGGCAATTGTTATTGAGATTTTCGCAGGGACGGCAAGGGTCAGTTCCTGCCTCAGACACTTCGGGCTGTCGTCAGCATGTGGGGTAGACCACATGAGACCTAAAAATTGTTGTGCGCCCATTTCTTTGATTGATTTGACCACCCCTAAGGGGCAAACTTTGCTTCGTAAATGGTTGGATAACCCACGGGTAGTGGGTATATTCATTGCACCACCTTGCGGAACAGCCAGCAGGGCTAGGTCTATTAAATTAAAAAGAAAAAGAGAAGGTCCGACGCCTCTTCGGACAGATGCATGCCCTAACGGTTTGCCAGGACTTTCGTTTGTCAACAGAGTCAAGATAAGCCAAGCCAACAAGTTGTATCACCTCACTGTGCCCAGATAATCAAGTTTGCAGTAGCCCGCAACATTTTGATTTGTATAGAGAACCCGCAGTATTCGTTGTTCTGGGCAACTTCGTTTTGGATTCAGGTCGCAGGTTTGCTGAAGTATACCGTCCTGCACAGTTGTCAGTATGGAAGCAGTCGCCAGAAGAAGACAATGTTGGCCCATAATCATCAAGAATTCTCGATTATTTGCAAGAAATGCACCGGGGAAAGCAAGACCCATAGGCACCTACCATGGGGCATAACCAAAACTAATAGATTCGCAACATCTGAAGAAACAGCCTATCCGTTCCCTCTGGCTCGTGATATCGCCGAGGCATTCGTTCGAGCACTACTGTCCGCAGGCATGATTCCACCGCCTGAGTCCTTCAGTGAGTTGCATTCTCAATCCGAACATGTGCTTCAGACAGTGCGTGCTCAATCAGGTTTCCAACCCAAGGTGTCAAAACTTCCCCCGTTGGTGCCAGAGTTTTCCAACATCGTCACACGCACAGTGCCTGCAAACAGTCAAGTCGAAAACATTCCTAATGCTAAAAAGCTGTCGTCCAATCCCACTGAGTCGTCACGAATGAAAGGGGGGGAACTGAAGTGTACGCCTCTTGACAATGGTGAATCAGTGGAGGGGACAAGCATGTTAACTGAAACTTGGGGTGTTTTCCATTCTCCTGAGGAGTTCGTAGCTAAAGCCGTAACAACAGGGCACCCACATGGAATGAGACAATGCCTTCCAGAAGAGCTGAAGAGTGCCATCAAGACCAACAAAGAACTCAGTGTCGCCCAACGTGCACGGAAGAGAACACTGAAGATAAAACAATGGATGGAGTGGGCCACAGAACTGGCGCAGCAAGAGGAGGAGTTGAAGGCATCGATGCATGTTGATGTAAAAACCATTCTATCACAGAAAAAGATAAAGTTGTGGGAAAGATTGCTGTGTGACGGCAACTATGCCGACCTGGGAGTAGTGCAGGAGTTCGTGCAGGGCACTTCATTAGTAGGTGAAGTTGAGCAGTGTGGCTTGTGGCCGGCAAAGTTTTCACCAGCCTTAATTACCGAAAGTGAATTGCTTGAGATTAGTGAAAGAGATAAGACAGCTGTCCTGGAGAGAATCGCCAGCTCATCCAACCCCATCACGGACGATGCAGTCTGGGAGAAGACGATGACAGAGGTGGGCCGTGGGTGGCTCAAGGGCCCGTTGCTTGCATCAGAGGTACCAAATCACTGCCCGCTTAGCCGAAGGTTCGGAGTCGTCCAGGGACAGAAGATTCGGTGTGTTGATGATTACACCAGATCATCAGTGAACCTGTCAGTTCAAGTTACCGAGACACCAAAGCCACATAGTGTGGATGTCCTCGCATCACTGTTGGTGGAAACCATGACCGAGTGTGTTGGGGGTGAACCGTGGGCCTCCAGAACTTTTGATCTGAAGGATGCATATCGTCAGTGCGCTGTTTGCCCTTCCTCTTCAAAGTTTTCACACATTGTCGTAAAAAACCCAAAGGACGGAGGCTCATCGATCTTCCGGATGTTGGCGTTGCCTTTCGGCAGCATCAAGTCTGTACACAGTTTCCTGAGGGTGGCCCACAGCCTATGGTTCATCCTGGTAGCCCATTTAGATATCCTTGTGACCAACTATTTCGATGATTTCGTTGTAGTTTGCAGGGAAAGCGAAGCCAGTCATCTGACGTCGGTCATCAACGCTGTCTTCAAGTTGTTGGGATGGGACTTCGCTGAGGAAGGCCCCAAAGCTCCGGCATTTGCTAGTTCAGCATTAGCTTTGGGCGTTCGTCTAGATGTGTCGTCGATGCACTTAGGAAAGGTTTGGATAGATAACACGGAGTCCCGGAAGAATGATCTGTCGTCCTACATTCACAAAGTGTTACGCACAGGTGACTTGAATACGGCTGAGGCCCTACGTCTTCGTGGGAGGATGCAGTTCACATCGGGACAGCTGTTTGGCAGGCTGTCGAGATCAACCTTGAACAAGGTTACACACCATGCCTATCGTTCGTGCAACTCGAAAACATCGTCAGATCTTCAGTTGTCGCTTTCTCTTTATGATAAGTTTCTCGTTTCGGGCCAACCCAGATTGGTCTCATCAGGGATGACCGACACATGGTTCATCTTCACAGACGCGAGCTACGAGACTGAAGAAGGCGTTCCAACTGCGGGGTTCGGTGGTGTTCTTGTTGACCCCGCCGGAACATGTATAGCCCATTTTGGGTTCACACTGCGTGGTGATGACCTCAACCGCTTGAATCCCAACGTGAAACAAACCATCATTCACGAGTGCGAATTTCTTGCAGTAGCCATCGCCTTAGAGTTGTGGAAAGACCGAATTGCCACACGACAAGTTGTCAGTTTCATCGATAACAATGCAGTCAGAGATTCGTTAATTTCAGGAAAGGCTTCGGGACCAGTCACCAGCAGGATCCTTGAGTCAGTGCTTGAAAATGAAACGCGACATTGCTTGATCATGTGGTTCGCAAGAGTGCCATCGAAAAGTAACATTGCAGATGATCCTTCAAGAGGCTGCTTTGATCTTTTGGACAGACTTGGTTCCATGAGAGTTTGAAGTAAATATCCAACAATGGCTGAACCTCATCGTGCCTAAAGGAAGTGGGGGGAGCTGAAGGCACGTTCTCCCCGAGTCCAAAAAGAGTGCGGCAGCTTTATCTTGTCCGAGTGGTCAAATGCAAACACAAGTAAACTGTGCTTGGCATAGGGGGTTGTGTGTGCATTTGAAGAATTGTCGTGGCCGCAATTCTAGCGAGGCTCTGGAAATCATGGCTCATGTTCTTCATATGCATATGCTTGGAAAGTTGACTTGGTGCAATTGAGTTCAAATCATCACGTTCTTTCTTTGAAAAATTTTTTTGCACCCCCCTAACTGCCACCCACAAAAATTTGCATTCCCTGATGTCGTCATCAGATGCATTCGGCACTATCGTGGTCGGGCTAAAAGGCCTAACCCTCAGCCTAGGAGCTGAAGGCACGTTCTCCCCGAGTCCAAAAAGAGTGCGGCAGCTTTATCTTGTCCGAGTGGTCAAATGCAAACACAATGTGCATAGATTTGTGAGCAGTAGTAGGCTTGTAGTTTCACTGGAACTCGCAGAAAATGAGGCACTAGAATCAACAAGCCACCAATCACAATCAACTGATTTCCATGAAAGTTCGGAATTTCTAGGAACATGACCATCCAGCTGGTTCACAGGCTGATTAGCGCAATCTGAAGTTGTCTGAACAGCACAAACTAAACAGGTACACGGAGTTGAAGTTTGAGGGAAAAGATTCAAATCCAAGAAATCTGCCAATGCAATCTGGTTGAACGCTTGCACGCTTGACCTCAGATCACAATTGGGTGAAAGATGTCTGCCATGCCAAGGTGGGGGCGTTGAGGTGCATTGCCCAACATGAATGACCACTCATGATAACTTCCATAAAACAAGATCTGGTTGCATTGCAGATCTCAAATCAAAAGCATGGCATCTTCAGGAAAGATTGGCACAGATTCGCAATCCGGAAAACTTCCAAAATCATTCTCTCACTGCAGGAGGTCTTGTTGAAGAACAACAGTCGGAGGTGCGGGAGGGTGATGGCCTGCTCCGCAGTGCCCATTTTGAATGGATTTGCAGCACGCTGATGTATCCATAAGGGATCTTGGCAAGTCACTTCTTCCAAAAGGTGCTCTCAAATGTGTAGCTAGAGCATTTCCTTCAAGCAGACTCCAGACCAAGAAGGGCCTCTTGGCGAAGAAAAGCTAGTCTCTCTCCTGTCACGGCTTCTGAGAAGAGAACCTTCTGACCCAGAAATTCCTTGTCTCACTTCTAGCGCGAGTGGGTCTCACATTTAGACTCCTTGAGAGTGGCACTTCTTCAACTCTCTTTCTTCCCAGTCCTCTGTCTGCCATCTCACCCAGCCTCTCAAAATTTGCTTCCCAACTGCTTCGCCAAAATCCACTGCTACCACAAAAGGGCGTAGAATCCAGTACAGCAAAGTTCGAGCCAAAATGGAACCACGAAGGCTGCTGCGAGCTTTGTGCACCAAAGCGCCGCTACCATTTGGAAACTCACACTTTAATCCTTTTAGACTTAGGGGCTCTTTTTCATTTTTTCATTCAGGCTTTTCAATTTGAAACAACGCAGTCAAACTTTGATTTCTGCTTTCACATTCTTCTCCAAAAAGCAAAGGTCCAAAAGTTTACCTTCGTAAGTCGACTAAAAACACTGTGCTGCGATCAACTTCTTAGATTTGATTCTTCCATAAAACCTATTGTGCAAAACGCACAAGTTCTTTGTGTTGAGGCAGTTTCTCAAACCAAACGTGTCTCGTTGATTGCGCAAACCAAACTATTGACCCTTCGATCAAACTGTTTTTAAGTATGCAGCATGCACTTAAACAAATTAAGGAAGTACACCGGCTTGAAAGCAATAGCGTTCAAACGCAACGATCCAAAATCGTACATGCGAAGCGAAGTAATGTACACAACGAAATTGGAAAAGGACGAGATATTTCACCAAACTGAAAGTTCAATGATCCAGGAACACAAACGATGCAACCACACCAAAGGCTAAATATGTGAGCTCAAAAGCCGAAATGTAGACATAATGCATCTGCAAAATGAGATCCAAAGGTTAGCGCATCAAACTTTCTACCTCTCTCAAAGGTCAAAACAATGTGCACGTTTACTTGATGCTGATCAATTCACTTGATCACAACTGAGTTTTTGAACGAAAACGCAAAAGATCACATTTGCATTCTTTGTGCAAACGAAGCTTCGCAAAACAATAAGGCAAATTTACCGGAAAGTATTTGGCCTGTCAGGGTTCGAACCTTACAATGCAGCCCGGCAACTTTCCTTAACGCAACATTGGTCCAATCTATTCGGACTACGCGCGAACTTTTCAACAGCTCCGCATTGAGCGGTTCAAGCGAATTTACGTTTCAAACCTTCAATCTTTACAAAGATTACAAATCACGCAGTTGGTCAGTTGATGACCAGTGTTGGTGTTGCAGTTTTGCTGCCAATGTTGTCCTTGTTCTTATTTTTTCTTTGATGATATCATATCTGTGTATTTTTTCTGAATCCATGAATTTTCGGGATGGACAAGGTCGAGCCGAATTGGGAATTGGTGGTTGTTGTTGCGGGCCTTGGGCTCAAAAAAGTGGCCCAACAATAGGCTGGACCACATCACAGCAGCAATGTGCCAACTTCTGTGAATTTTTCATTGCTTACGCATTGATTTTCAATGCAATGTAGACTAGTGGCATTCCTCTCCGTGCTCATTGCTGGTCGCTAGTTTGCAGCTAGTGGTGTGCCAAGAACGTTTTGCAATTCAATGTGAGTTTGACGGTTTCACTTTGCTGTTTTTGGATGGGTGGGCTCGTGGATTCCAGAATGCTAGAGTTTTCATCATTTCTGAAGAAATCTTTCAAGAGATTTTAGGTGCATTGGACAATTTGTGGGTCAAAATTAGCAGCCACGGTGTGAGGTCTGGCGGAACGAGCATCTTTGCAGCGGAAACTGGTTGTTGATGCTGGTTTCGGTGGTAGCCACTCCTCCGCCATCATTGAACATCACGTGGCACGAGACATTGCATTGTCATCATGTGCACAAGAGGAGGCAACCTTGCGGACTGTGCTCTTGGACCTGGGGCTCAAAGAGGCCGAGCTTACAGACATCAGAAAGGTGAAAGGTGTCGATTGGGATGTTGCGTACCTTGGCAGTTCTGATATGACAGAATCAAAAATGGTATAGATCAAACACATGTTGTGCATATACACATACATACACTTTTGGGAATTCATACGTATGTGATGTATATGCATGTAGTGATTATGTAAGCCATTCCTGTGCACTCTGTCCTTTTTTCATTCACTGCCAAATCACTCGCCTCCCTCATGCCTTTGATTCTCTAGTTAAAAATTCAACCCTCCTATCCACAACAAATCCTTTCTGCTGGAAAACTAGGCGGGAGTATCACAATAGACGCGTGGCATGTGCACAAGTGTTGCAAGTGTTGCATTTGAAAGAAGCCTCTTTTTGTGCCCGGACTTGAAAAAGACCTGTTGGCACCTGTCCAGGGACGAGTGCATCGTTATGTACATCAGCTTCAGAGGGCGCAAGGATCTCAATGGCACCTTGAGCCAAAGCTTGAAAGAACTCAAGGGCTTGAGCGGGCTCGACTTAGGTGACACTAAGATCTCCGGTGACTTGGCTGTTTTGGCCAACTGCACCAAGATGACAAAGCTCAAACTCCAAAACACCTTGGTGAGTGGAAACTTGGCGGCTTTGGCCGAGGCAAGGATCTTCTTCCTTGACCTGTCAAACAGCAAGGTGATGGGAGATCTAGGAGCATTGAGTGGTGCCAAGCTGCGTTCTGTACGCCTCTCCAACACCAGGATCGCTGGAGATGTGGCAGTCCTTGGCACCTGGACTTGGATCAAGGAAGTGGACCTCAGTGATACTGAGGTCACAGGTACTTTCCATTTGAATTCAGTGCTCAAGGCACTTGAGATCTTGAAATTGACAGGCACCAGGACCAAGATCGACTTCATGGTAGATTCTGAGTATTCTGAGTGCCCTTTCCCTAAACTGACCACCTTGGAGGCCAGTGGGTTGGCCATGGACACCTCAGTGTCCGAATTCTTAGATCCATTGCTCTTTTGTCAGCGTTTGAACAGCATCGGGGCTGCAGGTTGTGGCCTCACCGGGGTGCTTTTTGGCGAAGAGTATCCCTTCGATCGGACCTTTTTGGGCAAAGCGTTGGGGTTCTTGGATTTGGCCTCCAACCGCATCGACAAAGTGGATTCGATCCCGGAAAGGTTGAAAACCTTGGTGCTGGCAGGGAATACAAATAATATGAGCTTTGCAGAGGGAGTCCTGCAAAAAGCCGTTCAGGATGGCATTTTGCTAGACGTGCAGAATGTAACCTTCACCAATCAAACGGACGCTCACCGCTGTATGGCTTGATTTAATTGCACGATAGTGTGAACAGCTGTGAAAATTTAGTTGGGAGTTTCAAGGGACATATTTTTGAGATGTAATTTGAGTGGCTGCAATCGTGGTTGTGGTTGGGGTTGCAGTTGTGGCTTTTGCCTTGCGGCTGTGGTTGTCGTTGCGGTTGTACTTCTTGTTCTTCTTGTTCTTCTTCTTGTTGTTGTTGTTGTTGTTGTTGTTGTTGTTGTAGTTTTGGTAGTGGTGGTGTGATTGACAGCCTAGGAAACAGTGGATCTTTTGGACAGTGGCCTCCTCAAGCAGAACACTCTGGTAAGGACTGTGATCAACTCGGAGCGTGGTTTTTCCTGTTGCTCAGACACAACATGTGCGATGAGTTTCATGCATAATTGTTTCCGTGCGTTTCTTGAATGAATGAATTCCTGCTCTCCACCAGCAAAAGGGTTCCCCAAATCGACATAATTAGCCTTCTATTAATTCTGTCAACGAATCAACAAACATGTCGTAGGATGATGAGGAAGATGTTGCAGTCACGATTCAGTGACGATCTCCAAACGCTGCCAGGTTACGACTTGGATAGCAAATCCCTTCAAGTTTCGCCTGCCATGTTCGCACCCAACAAATTGTGCAGTTGCAATCCGGGTTGGAGTCTGGGCTGCGTAGGGGGAGGTTTCACTGCGCAGGACATCAGTCTCGATGCAAATACAGTTGAACTTTAGGGAAACTATGGCACATACATGCCAAGACTGCAGGAACTCTTTAAAAATTTTGTTTCCATTTTTTTCAGGATTTTCATTTTTGCTGCTGTTCTTGCACGCCCTAAGGAAAGGTATTGGTGCCACCTGCAAGAAGTGTCCTGCTGACTCCTTCAGTGATGAATATTCGTCAAAAGAGTGTACACCTTGCCCACCAGGCAGCAAGGCAGTGGCAGGGGCCACCTCTGTTCACAGCTGCGTTTGTGATGTTGGGGTGCTGTACAACACAACTGACAGTTGGATGCTTTTCAGAACAGCTGTTGGTTCACACGTTTTGACAGTTTTCATGAAGCAGCTGATTTGGAAGGCATGCTAAGTTGCATGCTCTGCATTCTCCATCTGTTTTTTGCGAGTCACCCAGGAAATGTGGATGTCCAATTGACAAGGCTATGCTGGATGGCATGTGCGTGAATTGCCTGGAACGTGGCTTGAAGTGTTCCTCTATGGGGTCCGAGGTTCGCTCAGCCCAGGCACTTCCAGGGTTTGCCCGTTTGGACAATCAGAGCAGAGCCTATAAATGCCTCACAGCAGACAGATGCAATGCCACACAGGCTACTAGACTAATGTGTCAGGTGAGGATCGTGTTGTACTGGTAGCATTTGAGGAAGACTTCGATGGATGTGGATGTGGATGTTGTGACAGCTGAGGATGGCCATGGCTTCAACAAATCAACCAGCTCAACCAGCTCAGTCTGTACTCCAGGCTACCAGGAGGTCATGTGTTCGAGCTGCGCGCCAGACTTCTTTTCTTCAGGCGAGCGCTGCGTCAAATGCCCCAAAGCGTCTGATCTCAGTGCAACCCCGACCTTCATTGCACTTGTCCTTGCACTGGTCCTTGCGCTTGGTGCAATCGTTTGGCTATGGGTGCGGAGGCCAGTTCAAACCCAACAACCTCCAAGCCCTTTAAGTGCATTGATGGAACAAGTGAAGGCTCAAGTGCCGCTCTTGTTGCAACTTTGTGACTTGGTGATGACTTTCATTTTTCGGGAGGCAGTGGATCCAAGTTGTTGTGTCTCTTCGACTTGTACTTTTTTTATTTTTTTTCCAAGTCAAAATCTTTTCCTTTCATCTCCAAGTCAACTGGTGAAGGTCAGCTCTGGGCTGTTCTGGCGGTGTTGGCAGGCAAAACGGATGGGAAGAGCTCTGAAAGGTCGCCATTTTGGGAGCTTCCCTATGTCCAGACCATCCAATTTTCAGTCTCAAGCCTGAAGGGTGCCTTCAATTTGCAGTGTCGATTTGAAGCTTGGGCTGAATTTTTAGAACAAAGAAGAACCTTTTACAACATGTATGAATTTCATCAGGGATTCCAGAAACAACTTCTAGACTGATGGGTGATGCCTCATGTGCTCCAGATGTTGGTATTGGAATCTTTTGTTTAAAAAAACATTTGACCAAACAAAACACATCTCTTTTTGGAGGATGGTGCCACTGTGCGCTTTGTCTCCGCCTTGGTGGCGCCAGTATTTCCATTGGTTGTCTTCCTCTGTTGCCTGCTGGTGGAAGTGGCCAAGCCTGGATTGGGCATCGCTGGTGGGCTGCAGGACCCCGGATGTTCTGTTTGTTCGGGTGGATGAAGGTAGGAGAAACGCCTGCAAAGCTTATTATGCTAGGAGAACAGGTCTCGATTTGAGTGTATAGATTGGACAATGAATTAAAGATGTGTTTTTGAAGATTGGACATCAATTTCTGTATGATTTTTGTCAGATCAAAGATGAAAACTCTTGAGTTACCAAGTTCGGTTCTGCCATGGGAGGCTTTGACATTGCTGTACATTGGCGGCGCCTCGAGTAGCTCCAGTCTCTTGAGTTGCCAAGAAACTGACGGAGCCAACGAAGCTCGGATCGATGTGAAAAGTCCAAAATGCTAAGGATGAGATATCAACACAGGTTTTCGAATGGCGTCCTAGTTTTTGATGGAAAGCTGTCAGATGTATTTTGGTATCATTTGACAGGTGTAGTACTACTAGTACCGCAAGGTTTGGAGAGGCCTCGCAGTCTTGGAAAGTGATAGGTTACAGTCTGAAGAAACCAGCAATAGTGACATTTGATTTGAGGAGAAGCTTCCAGAGCAATTTGTCTTTCGGACATTGATGCCCAATGTCTTGTGCAACCAGGACTCGCTTGGGGTGTTGTTTCGCGAACATTTTCCAACAACTTTTGGACGACTGAAGTTTGTTTTTTGACGTGTGTTTTTCCAAGTGTCAACCAAGAGGAGTCACAGCCAAAGACATATGCAGACGTAGTTGGCTTCTCCAGCGTATTTTGCTATGCCATTGTGATCCCATTGTGCCTCCTGTACCTCTATGGGAAGCAGCACATAGTGCTGCGCGCGAGCAGAACCACAACAGTGGCATGACAACACATACAGTAAAAGTTTTGTACAATTCTGTACTTTGTCCTTGTCAATTTTCGATTTGAACACAAGCTGTAGAAGAACACAAAATTTTGATCCAAGTGTCATTTTTTCACTTATGTATTCAAACGACTCTGGACACATGCTTTGCTTCTTTTTTTGTGTTTTTTTTGGTATCCTGAGGTATCGGCCTTTCAAAAGGGCCATTTGACGCTGTACCTCAATGAGGTCTTGGGTTCAGATACGATGAAGATCTCCAGGAAAGAAGAGGACTCTACCTTGCGTTTGGTTGCCGCGGCTGCAGCCTACATCTCTGTGCTATATCGTGGGCAGGTGTCTTGGACCTGGTTTCAACAGGATTCCTCCCGTCCATCATCTAGCACACCTTAAAGATAGCATTCTTGTACAGACTCAAGATCTCCTACCCGTGCACTTGAAGCTTAGGGTTGAGAACCCGTTGTGCATCGAAAACACTGGTTTCAGGTTTCTCTGCAGATAGCAGATGGCGATGCTACAGTGAAGCAAATTCGAGGCGCTTCCGGCTCCGATCGAAGCAGCGATTTGTTGGAAACTGATGTTTTCAGTGTCATCGGCGGAGAAGATGCCAAGCGCCAATCCAAACTCCTGAATCTTGGACTCAACTTCTTGTCCCAAGAGTCCGCCTTGTGTGTGTTGGGGCAGGGCAAAAATCCATGAGATACAGTGTTACAGGACAGCATAAAAAGATCAATCAGACTCATGACATGGCAAAAAATAACGTGAAGAGGCAAAGACTGAACCAATTCTGCGTGCATTCTTGAATGAATATATACTGTTTCTGCAAAAGCAAGTATGCTGTTGTACTCATACATGGATCCAGTATTGACTTTGCTTTATGGTCTTTTCCTTGCATCCGCACACGCATATTTCGATACTATTTCATATCATGAAATTCTGTATATTATCATATTTTTGTATTGTTATCGGCATACATCCACATTTGCAGATGTATTGTCAGGAGTGACGCCCCCAGTGGATCCAGATTCCAGTTTGCACTGTGCACCCAGGAAGTGTCGTGCCATCACCGAGATGCTGACGGAACGTGTGGTGTTGCGCGCAGCTCCAACGGACCGTGTACTCTTGGGGGCGAAGAATTTGCTTCTGAAATACACGTTGTGTAGTTTGGCGCATTGTGTGGGCATTCAAAAAGTGCTAGAATCCCGTAGACCTGTCGGAAAAGGAAGGAGTCACCATACCAAACAATTAGGAGGGATTTGTCATATGGGTGATTGCAAAAACTAGTAACCATCCCCTGTGTACCCGTTTTTTGCCAGGGTTTTGACGTCCTTGAATCGGAGTGTTAGATGGTTGAGGGGTGGATGTTAGTTGAAGGCTTTGAAGGTGGAAAGAAAACCGTTTACTTAAAAATATGGAAAGTTTAACTATGTTGAAGAGAACTTCAATTCAATTTGTATGAGGTTTCAGAATTTCAAGGGTTGACGAAACACCTGGGTCAGGATCAAGCTCCGTAAGGGATCCCTGTATATAAACTCTTTGCCATATCAGAATAGCTCTTGTTTGATAAGTTGATATGGTTGTGGTAGAGATGTATATTTACAGTATACAGATGTTTGATATAGATATAATACTGATATGTGGAGTGTTTATGCATGGGTCCGGATCCTGTTTTGAGTTTTGAGCAATGCATGCCCAATTGTCAAATCGTTTTTCGAAAAGTATGCTGCATACGGCCAAACACGTTGAAGCCTCCAAACTTCAGCACAGGTCGACACGTTTGGATGGAGATAGTCCAAAAGCTGGTGGCGGTGGCGCTGGTCTCTGTGGTTAGCAGCGCAAATGGATTTCAGCTGTCGGTAGCACTTTCATTGGGGATGGCAGCAACGAGTGCGCTTGTGCAGCCATACGCTCAGCCACAGGTCCTGATGGTTAGCCAGTAGAATCTGCTGGCTTGTGTTTGAAACGTTTGAGTACATATCGGTTGTCACGAAAGCTGGGACAACCCAGCTGAGTTTTCTCTTCTTTTGAAGTTTTGGGGTTTCCTCCCTTCACTCAAGTTGTGATGCATTCCATAGATTCCAGTCTAGAGATATGCATCAAGACATGTACAATAAGAATTGTCCATGAATAGCGCTGTTTGAGTTGGTGCTGGCTCTTCCACTCTTACCCTTTGGGGATGGACTTGTTGGACTTGTCGGCAATCCAGTTGTATCTCTGATTGGGAGGTGAACACATTGCACTGCAGCTGCTTCCTGTGCTTAGCGCTGGCTGCCTTCAGCTTCGCCCACGACTGGCTGTGGCCGGGCAGGGCTGCATTGGCCTTGCCCTTCGCGCTGAGTGCGGTGCAGGCCTTTCAGCCGGACAGTGCTGAGAAATTGGCAGTGCGCTTGTGGGAGGCAGGAGCATGTGTTAGCCTGCAATGAAGGGAGGGTCAGAAAACTGTGGAAGGCGTTTTGCTTCCCATGTTGGGGATTTTGTATTCGACTCATTGTTGGAACTTCAGCTGTCGGTCTGTTAACCCGAGATCACTTCTTTGATCTTCCAAGTAACTGATCGGCGCGACAGGAACTGGAACCCCAGATGGAAGCTTTGCAACATGGGGAGATGGTCGTAGTCACAGCAGATGCTCAGTGGCGATTAGTGATAAACCCGTTGACTTGTAGGGAAATGCTCAGTTCCTATGTCATGTTTTGACAAGCTCAGGTGGTGTATCCGTATCCTTAAGATTAAGGTTCAACACGAGAGAAGCACAAAAGCAGAAACTCTTCAAGATGCTTTTTTTTGTGGATTTGCTCCACACTCATTAGACCGTCAAAAGTGCACTTTAAGCCAGGAATGGGAACACACCAAGTTTTTTTTTACGTCTGTGTCTCTGCTCTTGACATCCGTTTGCAATTTGGAGGGAAGGCGATGTTTGGGGTTCCTGGTTGTTTCTCCAAGTGCAACATGCTGCAACGCTGAGGAAACCTACAGCTTTACATGAGACAACGAGAACCGCAGTTTCACCATGAGATCAAACCAATAGCTGTAGATTTCCAGATGTTTCATCTTCAGGAGTTGCTGGGTGTGAAATCACTCCACTCATGCGGCACACAAGACATCCCGGAGAAGAAAAAGGTTACAAATGAGCCAATGACCATGTATCATGATCTTGAAGTCTTTTGCTACATTAGAGCATGTCAAGCCAAGCTTGTTACAGCCAGAAGTGCGTTTTGATACTGTTTAGCAATGTAATGTTACTGTTGCCCGTCTCTCGTTTCTGCTTCTTTGAAATGAATTACTAGTCCATTGCAGCAACGCCACAAAGCCCGCACAGTTTTTGCCGTGCTTGGATTTTTGAGAACCTTTTTTGATTGTCCTGTGCCTTCGCAGATTGGGATGATCGTTTCACGAATATAAGCTGAGTTGAGGTTTCGGACGCATGGAAGGAAGGAAGGAATGAAGGAATGAAGGAAGGAAGCAAGGAAGCAAGGAAGGAAGGAAGGAAGGAAGAAAGATGCTTTATTGGTAAACACTAGTACCGTATCTGATACAGCAAGTTCTTTGAGGGATACGATCATTTGTTTTTGATGCGAACTTATTCATTTTTGGTCCTCTTTTTATTTTTCGGCGGGAACTTATTTTTTGATGCGTCAGCCCGTCTACTGAGTCTACTCCTTGTTCTCTAATTATTCCGCAATGTAGCAACTGCATCCTTTATTTTTCGAACGGCGCCTCCTGCAACTCCTACAGACTGACCCTGAGAAGACGCGTCAATCTTCACTGGCCTTCCAACATCAGCTTGCCTAATGACTGCTCCAACAGCCTCTCCTGAATCTGTGTATACCTCCAATGCGGTCATCACCAAAATTTTGTTGGCAAAAGAAGCAAGATCGCAGCTAGGTTGATGAACGTCAATGCTATCACATTTACGGCGATGGTAATAGATTGATTTACCCCGCCTGCATCCATTGTTTCTGAATCTTTACTTCACGTTTCTGAATCTTTAAGATGAATACCTGGTGAAACTTAAAAGTCACCAGCTGGCGTCTCGGCAACACCTGGATCAATCGGTGCAACACAAGGAGTAACCTCTTGGGGTTCAACAACCCCAAAACCATTTGGCGGCAAATCGGAAACACTTGACGACTCCGTCCGACCATCTCTAGTGCGCTTTACCGGTTGCATTGGCATTTGATCAAATGGCCAAGGGACCGGGATCGAGGGTTTCTTCAATAGAGCCTAGGTCGACATCAACATCATTTTGCAACCACTGGCAATTCTTTAAAACATGTTGATTCATCAGTTGAAGACTATCTGAGAACAACTCCGTTTGAATCCATAAGCTTCCAAACATGACAAAGTATCGAGCCCAAGCTCAGTATGTGAATTATTCACGACATGATCCATCATTCAAGCAATGAATATACACTTCGATCTGCTTTTCACAATGATCATGTTGATCCCATGCCCAAAAGATAACTTCAAGAGTTGCGAAAGACTTCATAGAAATACTGGTTCCATTTGCAGTAGAAAATTCCCTGCATCAGCAGGAAACGCTGAGGTCCCGCCATAGTGGCTTGCAGTTTCACTGGAAATCACCGAAAATGAGGCACCAGAATCAACAAGTCACCAATCACAATCAACTGGCTTTCATCAAAGTTCAGAAATTGTAGGAACATGATCATCCACTTCGTTCACAGGCTGATTATGAAGTCCGAGGGAAAAGATTCTCCAAGCAATTTGCCAATACAATCCAGTTGAAGGGTTGAACACTTTACCTGTGATCACAACTGGATGAAATGTCCGCCATACCAAGGTGGGGCGTCGAGGTGCAGTGCACAACATGAATGACCCCTCATGACAACTTCCAGAAAAAAAAGCTCTGGTTGCATCGAAGATCTCAAGTCAAAATCTTGCCGTTCTAAATCTTGCAAATCAGAAAAATTCATGGCGTCTTCAGGAAAGATGGGCAAAGATTCACCATCCTGAAAACTTCCAAAATCACATCCTGAAAACAAAATCCTTTCCATCACCTTTGTCTTTGCCTTTGCCGTCATTTTCCTTGCCAGATTTGGCGCCCTTATTACCCTTGCTACCAGAAGTTTTCTGTTTGGCATCATGGATAGGGTTTTTGCTTGCAGTCACCGCCAAAATGACTAGTTACTAGTTTTACCAAAGTTCCAGAAAACTTGGTTTTGCTCCCGATGTGGTCCCAGTACCTTTGCCTGTTGCATTCGAATCCTTGTTGGCCTTGCCTTGTACCTTCTTTGTCTCCTTTGCCTTTCTCGTTTCCTTTCCCTTCTGCAGGAAGGGTATAGAAATCAGGATTCTTGGGGTTAGGACTCACTCCTGCCAGAGCCTTTGAGCAGACTCATATCTCAATGCAGCCAACCGAATGTCAGCACAAGTCTCAGATATCGAATGCATCACAAGATACTGCCGAACAGCAGGCTTCAACGATCTCAGCAGGATCATTGCCAAATCAAGGGGCAAAATGTCAAGACCTGTGCGGTTTACCATAGGAAGCAGGGAATCAATCAGTTTTACATACGGACGAATCATGTTCCATGGAATTCACAAGTTTAGTAATTGTGGAAACCTTGCAAGATTTACTCATCACTTGCGATCTGAAGTCCATTGCTTCAGAACGTGTTCTCACACAAAACTCATTGCTGAGTCGACGAAGTGCTTCAAATCCACTCACTGCAAGATTAGGGCTCCTTGCAGCGTGGGCAGACAGGATGATGGCTGCCTTTGGAATGCTAATAAACGTTTGACACACAATGTGCAACAGTCTCAGTCCACGACGAACCTGTTGAGGAGTACAAGTTTCAGGCCTAATCTCATGATCAGCGCTAACGGCATGAGCGATCTCACTGACGAACGAGTCGCTTACTAAGCCAACTCAGATCACAAGCTGTTCCACGTACTGCCGGAAGTTCTGGATTTCTTCCAATCGCCCTTTCTACTTCTGTGGTTCGACAGTGGGCCTTGCAGGAATCTCCGATGTTTGGAATGCATCAAGCTCACGTGCACCAGCATTGTTACCAACACCTTGTCCACCGTGAAGTGCTTGACCACCAGGAATTGCAGCACCTAAAGGAAGAGATGTACCGTCTGGTAGACGGATACGGGGCAGAATCCCAACTGTGGAAGGAGGAGCTGGAGGTGCAGGATCTTGTTGAAGGCCTGCTCGGTCTGGATCAGGAGGATCAAAGAGGTCAGGATCTGAACTCGCAGTGCCCATGTTGAATGGATTTGTAGCAGGCTGATGTATTCATAGAGGATCTTGGCACGTCACTTGTTCCAAAAAGGTGCTCTCAGCATCTCACCAACTTCTGGAAATTGGCCATTCTGAAGTGGAACAGGAGGATGAGGTGTCCCTGCCGAAGTCACTTAGCATCACTGTCAAACAAACCTGTAGACTCTAGACTTAGAAGGACCTTGGCGTAGAAAGCCAGAAAACCTAGACTCTCTCCTGTCACAGCTTCTCACTTTAGAACCTTCTGACAAGGAAATTTCTCTAACCTTCCTTGTCTCACTTCTAGCGCGAGTGCTTCTCACATTTGCACTCCTTGAGAGTCGCACTTCTTCAGCTCCTTCTTCCCCGTCCTCTGTCTGCCATCTCACCCAGCCCCTCAAAAACTGCTTCCCAACTGCTTTGCCAAATTCCACTGCTACCACAAAAGGGCCTCGAATCCAGTGCAGCAAAGTTTTAGCCAAAATGTAACCACAAAGGCTGCCGCGAGCTTTGTTCACCAAAGCTCAGCTTTGTTCACCAAAGCTCCGCTACTGGGTACGATTTGGAAAATTCACACCTTAATCAAATCCCTTTAAACTTGGGTGCTAATTTGTCACTTTTTCAAGCAGCAACGTTGAGCGGTTGTGTGCTTGAGCCAACCAAAGCGATCAGGGCTTTCCATTCGAAACAACTCAGTCAAACTTTGAGTTCTGCTTTGGCATTCTTCTCCAAAAACTAGTCCAAAAGTTTACCTTCGGAAGTAGACTAAAAACACCGTTCTGCGTTCAACTTCTTAAATCTGAGCCTTCCATAAAACTGATTGTTCAAAATCCAAAGGTCCACGCAAACTAACGCAAACAAAGTGTCTTGTTGAGTCTATTTCTCAAACCCAAAGTGTCTCGTTGGGACCATTGCCCAAAACGAAGTTTCTATATTGATCCTTCGATCAAACTGTTTTCAAGTTAGCACTCAAACAAATTAAGCAATAGCGTTCAAACACAACGATCTAAAACAGCACACTTTTCATCAGCTCCGCATTGAGCGGTTCAAGAGACCCTACACTCTACAAAGATTTACAAATCACACAGTTGGTGACCAGTGTTGGTGTTGCAGTTTTGCTGCCAATGTTGTCCTTGTTGGTTCTTGTTTTTTCTTTGATAATTTCCTATCTGTGTATTTTTTCTGAATCCATGAGTATTCGGCATGGATAAGGTCCAGCCGATTTGGTGGTTGCTGTTGCGGGCATTGGGCTCAAAAAAGTGGCCCAGCACTAGACTGGACCACATCAAAGCAGCAAAATGTGCCAACTTCTGTGAATCTTTCATTGCTTGCGCATTGATTTTCAATGCAATGTAGACTAGTGGCATTCCTCTCCGTGCTTATTGCTGGTTGCTGGTTTGCAGCTAGTGGTGTGCCAAGAACGTACTGCAATTGAAAGTGAGTGACGGTTTCACTTTTGTTTTTGGATGGGTGAGCACGTGGATTCCACAAGGTTGCCCCTGAAAAACCAGAATGTGAGAGTTTTCATCATTTTGACGACCTTTTTCAAACCATTTTAGGTCCATCTGTATTCCATATTTCCCATGTTCTTGTGCAATGTTTGGGGTCAAATCATGCAGCAGCCGCGGCGAGGTCTTGCGGAACGACCATCTTTGCAGCGGAAGTTGGCTGTTGATGCTGGTTTCGGTGGTAGCGGCTCCTCCGCCATCAGTGAACATGGCTCGGCACAAGAGGTTGCATTGTCATCATGTCCTCAGGAGGCAGCCTTGCGGACTGTGCTCTTGGACCTGGGGCTCAAAGCGGCTGAGCTTACAGACATCAGGAAGGTGGAAGGTGTCGAGTGGTACCTTGGCAGTTCTGAAATGACAGAATCACAAGTGGTATAGATCAAACACATGCTGTGCATTCACATGCATATTACATAAACTTTTCATACGTGTTTGCATGTAGTGATTGTGCAAGTCAATCCTGTCTTTTTCCATTCACTGCCAAATCACTCCCTCGCACTCTTGATACTGTAGTTGAAATTCAACCCTCCTATTCCTATCCACAACGAATCCTTTCCGCCTTTCCGCTGGAAAATTAGGGAGTTTCAAAGTAGATGTGCGTCACGTGCACAAATGTTGCAAGTGTTGCGATTGAAAGAAGTCCCTTTTTCTGCGGTGCTTGGACTTGAAAGAGACCTGTTGGGCACCTGTTCAGGTCCGGGGCCAAGTGCAGGGTTTTGCACATCAGCTTCAGAGGTCGCAAGGATCTCAATGGCACCTTGAGCCAAAGCTTCAAAGAACTCAAGCACTTAAAAGTGCTCAACTTAGGTGACACTAAGATCTCCGGTGACTTGGCTGTTTTGGCCAACTGCACCAAGATGACGCATCTCTTTCTCCAAAACACCGCGGTGACTGGAGACCTGGCGGCTTTGGCCAAGGCAAGGATCTTCTTGCTTGACCTGTCAAACAGCAAGGTGACGGGAAATCTAGGAGCATTGAAAGGTGCCAGGCTGTGGTGGGTACACCTCTCCAACACCAGGATCGGTGGGGATGTGGCAGTCCTTGGCACCTGGCCTTCCAGAATCAAGGAAGTGGACCTCAGTGATACTGAGGTGACAGGTGCTTTCCATGTGAATTCAGTGCTTGAGGACCTTGAGATCTTGAAATTGACAGGCACCAGGACCAAGATCGACATCATGGCTGGACGTTACAGAATTCAGTGCCCTTTCCCTAAAATGACCACCTTGGAGGTCAGTGGGTTGGCCATGAACGCCTCGCTGTCCCAATTCTTGGCTCCATTGATCGAATGTTCTCGTTTGAACAGCATCGGGGCTGCAGGTTGTGGCCTCACCGGTGAGGTTCCGAAGAATGTTTTGCGTCATGGCTTGATGCCCTTCGAATTGACAGCTTTGGGCAAAGCGTTGGTGTTCTTGGATTTGGCCTCCAACCGCATCGACAAAGTGGATTCGATCCCGAACAGGTTGAAAACCTTGGTGCTGGCAGGGAATAGAAATATAAGCTTTGCAGAGGGAGTTCTACAGAAAGCCGTTCGGGATGGCACCATTTTGCTAGACGTGCAGAATGTAACCTTCACCAATCAAACTGACGCTCACCGATGTATGGCTTGATTTGATTGCAAGGTAATGTGAACAGCTGTGAAAGGGTAGGTGGGAGTTTCAAGGGACATATTTTTGAGATGTAATTTGAGTGGTTGCAATTGTGGTTGCAGTTGTGTTTTTTGTCTTGTGGCTGTGGTTGTCGTTGCAGTTGTGCTTCTTCTTCTTCTTCTTGTTGTTGTTGTTGTTGTTGTTGTTGTTGTTGTTGTTGTTGTTGTTGTTGTTGTTGTTGTGTTTATGGTTGTGGCAGTGTTTGTGGTTGTGGTAGTGGTGGTGTGGTTGACCGCCTAGGAAACAGCGGATCTTTTGGACATTGGCCTCCTCAAGCAGAACACTCTGGTAAGGACTGTGATCAACTTGGAGCGTGGTTTTTCCTGTTGCTCAGACACAACATGTGCGATGAGTTTCATGCATAATTGTTTCCGTGCGTTTCTTTAATGAATGAATTCTTGCTCTCCACCAACAAAGGGCTCCCCAAATCGACATAATTAGTCCGCTATTAATTCTATCAACGAATCAACAAACATGTCGTGGGAAGATGAGGAAGATGTTGCAGTCACGATTCAGTGGCGATCTCCAAACGCCGCCAGGTTATGACTTGGATAGCAAATCCCTGCAAGTTTCGCCTGCCATGTTCGCGCCCAACAAATTGTGCAGTTGCAATCCGGGTTGGAGTCTGGGCTGCGTAGGGGGAGGTTTCGCTGTGCAGGACATCAGTCTCGAATGCAAATACAGCTGAACTTCAGGGAGACTATGGCACATACATGCTAAGAACGTAGGAACTCTTTGAAAATTTTCCATTCTGACTTTCTGAGAATTTCCATTTTTCTGCTTTACTTGCACACCCCTAAGGAAGGGTATTGGTGCCACCTGCGAGACGTGTCCTGCTGACTCCTTCAGTGATGAATATTCGTCAAAAGAGTAAACCTTGCCCACCAGGCAGCAAGGCAGTGGCAGGGGCCACCTCTGTCCACGGCTGCGTTTGTGATGTTGGGGTGCTGTACAACACAACTGACAGTTGGAAGCTTTTCAGAACAAGCTTTTAGTTCACACGTTTTGACAGTTTTCATGAAGCAGCTGATTTGGAAGGCATGCTAAGTTGCATGCTCTGCATTCTCCATGTGTTTTTTTTGAGCTGCCCAGGAAATGTGGATGTCCAATTGACAAAGCTATGCTGGATGGCATGTGCGTGAATTGCCTGGAACGTGGTTTGAAATGTTCCTCTATAGGGTCCGAGGTTTACTCAGCCCAGGCGCTTCCAGGCTTTGCCCGTTTGGACAATGAGAGCAGAGCCTACAAATGCCTCACAGCAGACAGATGCAATGCCACACAGGCTACTTGATTGATTTGTCATGTGAGGGTCGTGTTGTTTTAGTTTGAGGGACGAGGGGTGCGAAATATTAGAATTCTCCCCCCTTGAGATTGTAGCATTTGAGGAAGACTTCGATGGATGTGGATGTGGATGTTGTGACAGCTGAGGATGGCCATGGCTTCAACAGCTCAACCAGCTCAACCAGCTCAACCAGCTCCGTCTGTGCTCCAGGCTACCAGGAGGTCATGTGTTCCAGCTGTGCGCCAGACTTCTTTTCTTCAGGCGAGCGCTGCGTCAAATGCCCCGAAGCGTCTGATCTCAGTGCAACCCCGACCTTCATTGCACTTGTCCTTGCACTGGTCCTTGCGCTTGGTGCAGTGGTTTGGCTATGGGTGCGGAGGCCAGTTCAAACCCAACAACCTCCAAGCGCTTTAGGTGCGTTGATCGAACAAGTGAAGGCTCAAGTGCCGCTCTTGTTGCAACTTTGTGACTCGGTGATGACTTGCATTTTTCGGGAGGCAGATGGATCCAGTTTGCTTTGTTTTATCCACGTGTACATTTTTTCCATTTTTTTTCCAAGTGGAAATCTTCTCCTTTCATCTCCAAGTCGACTGGCGAAGGTCAGCTCTGGGCTGTTCTGGCGGTGTTGGCGGGCAAAACGGATGGGAAGAGCTCTGAAAGATCGCCATTTTGGGAGCTTCCCTATGTCCAGACCATCCAATTTTCAGTCTCCAGCCTGAAGGGTGCCTTCAATTTGCAGTGTGGATTTGAAGCTTGGGCCGAATTTTTGGAACAAAGAAGAACCTTTTACAACATGTATGAATTTCATCAGGGATTCCAGAAACAACTTCTAGACTGATGGGTGATGCCTCATGTGCTCCAGATGTTGGTATTGGAATCTTTTGTTTAAAGAAACATTTGACCAAACAAAACAAATCTCTTTTTTCAGGATGGTGCCACTGTTCGCTTTATCTCTGCCTTGGTGGCGCCAGTGTTTCCATTGGTTGTCTTCCTCTGTTGCTTGCTGGTGGAAGTCGCAAAGCCTGGATGGGGCATCGCTGGTGGGCTGCAGGAACCCGGGGTGTTGGGGTGGATGAAGGTAGGAGAAATCTTTGAAAAAGGGATGAAACAAGTCTCAGTGGATTTGAGTTTGTAGATTGGACAATCCAAGATTTATTGTTGAGAAAGACATCGTTTCTGTATGATATTTGTTAGGCCCTGGATGTTCTGTTTGTTCGGGTGGATGAAGTTAGAAGAGAATCTTGCAAAGGGGATGAAACTTGGGCTATTATGCTAGGAGAACACGTCTCGGTTTGAGTTTTTAGATTGGACGATCAAAGATTTGTTTTTGTAGATTGGACATCAATTTCTGTATGATATCTGTCAGATCAAAGATAAAAACTCTTGAGTTGAGCCACCACTGCCACGGGAGGCGTTGACATTGCTGTACATTGGTGGCGCCTCCAGTAGCTCCAGTCTCTTGAGTTGTCAAGAAACTGATGGAGCTAACGAAGCTCGGATGGCGGTGCAGATGGGAAGGGCATCCATGTGAAAATTCAATAGGATTTTTTTTTGGGAACATCTGATTGGAAATGCTTCGGGTGAGATGTCAACACAGGTTTGTGGAGGTTGCTTCTTCATGTTGGGAGATCTCCTAGTTTCAAAAAGAGGGGTCTCATTTGACACAAGTAGTCCTATAGTAGTACTGCAAGGTTTGGAGAGGCCTCGCAGCCTTGGAAAGTGATAGGTTACAGGGTTACAGTCTGAAGAAACCAGCAATAGCGACACCCGATTTGAGGAGAAGCTTCCAGAGCAATTTGTCTTTCGGACTTTGATGCCCAATGTCTTTTGCAACCAGGACTCGCCGGGTGTTGTTTCGCTAAAATTTCCAACAATTTTAGGACGACTGAAATTTGTTTGCAACGTGTGGCCAAGTGTCAACCAAGAGGAGTCACAGCTAAAGACGTATGCAGACGTAGTTGGCTTCTCCAGCGTATTCTGCTATGCCATTGTGATCCCATTGTGCCTGCTGTACCTCTACGGGAAGCAGCACATAGTGCTGCGAGCGAGCAGAACCACAACAGTGGCATGACAACACAAGAAGTAAAAGTTTCGTACAATTCTGTACTTTGTTATCTTTGTTCTTGTAAATTTTCAATTGAAACACCAGACGCCGAAGAACACAAGGTTTTGATCCAAGTGTCAATTTTTCTATCACTTATATATTCAAGCGACTTTGGACACATGCTTTGCTTCTTTTTTTGTTGATTTTTTGGTATCCTGAGGTAACGGCCTTTCAAAAGGGCCATTTGACGCTGTGCCTCTACGAGGTCTTGGGTTCAGATGCGATGAAGATTTCCAGGAAAGAGGAGAACTCTACCTTGCGTTTGGTTGCCGCGGCTGCAGCCTACATCTCTGTGCTATATCGTGGGCAGGTGTCTTGGACCCGGTTTCAACAGGATTCCTCCCATCCTGGGGTTGAGAACCTGTTGTGCATCATGCTTCACAGTTTTTTCTGGTTTCAGGTTTCTCTGCAAATTGCAGATGGCGATGCTACAGTGAAGCAAATTGGAGGCATTTCCGGCTCCGATCGAAGCAGCGATTTGTTGGAAACTGATGTTTTCAGTGTCATTGGCGGAGAAGATGCCAAGCGCCAATCCAAACTCCTGAATCTTGGACTCACCTTCTTGTCCCAAGAGTCCGCCTTGTGTGTCGGGGCATCGGCTTAAATCCATGAGATATCCACAATGTTGCAAGAGATCAGAAGATCAATTAGACTCAGTACATGGGAAACACTAACATCAAGAGCATAGTCATACAGGGATCCAGTATTGACTTTGCTTTATAATCTTTTGCTTGTATCACACACGCATATTTCTATAGCATTTTATATAATTTTGAAATCATGTGTGTATATTATCGGATTTTTGTATTGTTATCGGCATACATCCACATTGGCAGATGTATTGTCAGGAGTGACGTCCACAATGGATCCAGGTTCCAGTCTGCACTGTGCACCGAGGAAGTGTCGTGCCATCACCGAGATGCTGACGGAACGTGTGGTGTTGCGCACAGCTCCCACAGACCGTGTCCTTTTGGGGGCGAAGAATTTGCTTCTGAAATACACGCTGTGTAGTTTGGCGCATTATGTGGGAACTCAAAAATGTGCTGGAATCCCTTACATAGACCTGTCTGAAAAGGAAGGGTCAACGCACTAAACAAGAGGGGATATGTCATTTGGGTGATTGCAAAACTAGCAACCATCGCTGTGTACCCATCGTATTACCAGGTTTTGGACGGAGTGCTAGATGGTTGAGATGGTTAAGAGGGGATGGATGGTTGCGACGGTTGAGATGGTTCGGGATGTTTGTTGAAAGCTTTGCAGCGGAAAGAAAACCATTTACCTAAAAATTGTGTCAAGTTCAAACATGTTGAGAACTTCAGTTCAATTTGCATGAGGTTTCAATACACCCACCGCCTGGGTCAGGATCAAGCTCTTTACTGGAGCCCGGTATCTAAACTCTTCGTCATATCAGAATAGATCATGTCATGTTTGATAAAATAATAGAATTGTGGTAGAGATGCATACAGCACAGATATATGATATACTATGATTTACTGACATGATTTATGATATATGTGGAGTGTTCATGCATGGGTCTTGATCCAGTTTTGAGTTTTGAGCGAGCAATGCATGCCCAATTGTCAAATCGTTTTTCGAAAAGTTTGCTGCATACTGCCAAATACATTGCAGCCTCCAAACTGCAGCACAGGTCGGCACGTTTGGATGGAGATAGTCCAAAAGCTGGTGGCGGTGGCACTGGTCTCTGTGGTTAGCAGCGCAAATGGATTACAGCTGTCGGTAGCACTTTCATTGGGGATGGCAGCAACGAGTGCGCTTGTGCAGCCCTACGCTCAGCCACAGGCCCTCATGGATAGCCAGTAGAATCTGCTGGTTTGATTTTGAAATGTTTGGGTACATTTCAGTTGTCACGAAAAGCTGGGACAACCCAGCTGAGTTTTCTCTTCTTTCAAATTTTGGAGTGTTCCTCCCTTCCCTCAAGTTGTGATGCATTCCATAGATTCCAGTCTGGAGATATGCATCAAGACGTGTACAATGATAGTTGTCCATGTATTCCGCTGTTTGAGTTGGTGCTGGCTCTTCGAATCTTACCCTTTGGTGTGTATATTTTGGGGAAGGACTTGTTAATTTGTTGGCAATCCAGTTGTATCTCTGATTGGGAGGTGAATACCTTGCACTGCAGCTGCTTCCTGTGCTTAGCGCTGGCTGCCTTCAGCTTCGCCCACGACTGGCTGTGGCCGGGCAGGGCTGCATTGGCCTTGCCCTTCGCGCTGAGTGCAGTGCAGGCCTTTCAGCCAGACAGTGCTGAGAAATTGGCAGTGCGCTTGTGGGAGGCAGAGCATGTGTTGGCAGCAATGAAGGGAGGGTCGGAAAACTGTGGAAATTCTTTTCTTCCCATGTTGGAGATTTTGTATTCGAATAGAAGTGTTGGAACTTCAGCTGTTGGTCTGTTAACCCGAGATCACTTCTTCAACTTTGCAAGTAACTGATGGGTGCGACAGGAACTGGAACCCCAGATGGAAGCTTTGCAACATGGGGATATGGTCGTAGTCACAGCAGAAACTCAGTGGCGATTAGTGGGGAACCCGTTGACTTGTAGGGAAATGTTCACTTCCGGATCCCTAGTGCCATGTTTTGACAAACTCAGGTGGTGCATCCGTATCCTAGGATTCAAGTTCAACAAGAGAGAAACACAAAAGCAGAAACTCTTCAAGATGTTTCTTTTGTGGATTTGCTCCACCCTCATTAGTGTTTCTCACCCTCAGAAACACATTTAAATAAAGGATTGGAAGTACTCTTCCAGCAATTAAAGGGAAACACCAAGTTTTTGTACCCCGCGCCTTGTACAATTCGGCTGTTTTTTTGTGCCTTGTCTGTGTTTCTGCTCTTTCCATCCGTTTGCAATTGGAGGGAAGGCGATGTTTGGGGTTCCTGGTTGTTTCTCCAAGTGCAACATGCTGCAACGCTGAGGAAACCTACAGCTTTACATGAGACAACGAGAACCGCAGTTTCACCATGAGATCAAACCAATTGCTGTAGATTTCCAGATGTTTCATCTTCAGGAGTTGCTGGGTGTGAAATCACTCCACTCAGAAATATCATGAGGCACACGTGACATCCCGGAGAAGAAAAAGGTTACAAATGAGCCAATGACCATGTGTCATGATCTTGAAGTCTTTTGCTACATTGGAGCACGTCAAGCTTGTTGCGGCCAGAAGTGCGTTTTGATATTGTTTAGCAATGTAATATTGTTGCCCATCTTTTGTTTCTGCTTCTTTGAACACAAAGCCTGCACATTTTTTTCTGTGCTTGGATTTTGGAAGCCCCAGAGTTTTTTTGGTTTGTCCTGCGCCGTCGCAGATTTGAGATGGTCACCTCACAAATATAAACTGAGTTGGAAAACTCTTGGCAATCTGAAGATTTAATTTTCATTCACAAACAGAAACTGGCTCGAGATCTACTTTCACTGAGTAGTCATTCTGTTGACTGGAAGAACCAAATTTGTGCATATGAAACAAGCAAATCCGTTGAAATCGTGAGATCATACTGCAAAGCTATCAACACAAATGGATAGGTTTTGCTACAAAAACTACCAACCATGGGGCGCAGACATGTCCCAAACCCGAAAACCCTGGTCGCAAGTAGCACGCTCGCTCAAAATGAGGAACTAATCGTTTCGCCAATGATGCAGGCACTTCCGCCAAAACAAGAGCTTCATGTCTCAATCCCTGGAAGACTTCTGCAAATAACCAACCCCCTCGGATACAAAGAACCATCGCGATAAGAGCTATGAGAGGGACAACAGAAAAACTGAATAAACATTAAACCATTGCGGAACAAATGGACTTCTTACTGCTACCAATGTCTAAGGGGAGAGGCGCCAAAAAAACTCACTTTGCGTCAAAAAGAAAATACATTTGCATCAAAAAAAAGGTTTGCATCAAAAAATAAGTTTGCGTCAAGAAAAATAAATCCAGAAAGGAGGGAAGAAAGGAAGTAGGGAAGGAAGGAAGGAAGGAAGGAAGGAAGGAAGGAAGGAAGGAAGGAAGGAAAAAGGACATAGGGAAGGAAGGAAGAAAGGAATGAAGGAAGGAAGGAATGAAAGAAGGAAGCAAGGAAGACAGATGCTTTATCGGTAAACGACAGTATCTGATACTGTACAGCGCAAGTTCTTGGAAGCAAGGAATGAAGGAAGGGGAAGGAAGGTGCCATCCTCCGCAGTGACAGCCACAGCATCTCCAGCTCTGTTAGATTTTTAGGGTGGCATCCTCAAGAGCTGCAACAGCAAAACAACAAAACAACAACAAGAAGAACAATAATCAAAATACTGAGTGAAACATAGTGAAACCACACAGCAGTAGGATCTTCCGCAGCGAGAAATTGTGCAATGCCAATCAAACGGGGAAAATGACCACGGAAGACACGTTTTTGAATTTCCACTCGACGCTTCCGAACCTTTCAGATGAATACCTTGTGGAGATCAAGGCTCACCAGCTGGCATCTCGCCAAGTGGATCAATCGGTGCAACATCTGGCATCTGACCTCTTGGGCTTCAACAAACCCAAAGCCAACACGTGACTGCGGATTTTCAAATCAAAATCATCGCGTTCATAAACAACATGTATGGCGGCAAATCGGAAACACTTGACGACTCCGTCACTCTGTGACCCTACCATTTCGGTTGTACGCCAAAAAACTTGTTTAATGCTCAACGGGCCTGGATCGAGGGTTCCTTCGATAGAATCTGGGTCAACATCAAAATCATTTTGCAAGCACGGGCGATTCTAGGAAAAACATGTTGAATCATCAGTTGCAAAATCTTTGAGAACAAGTCAAGACAATGGGTTGAATCCAGAAGCTTCCACACATGACAAAGTAGCTTCATAGAAATACTGCTTCCATTTGCAGTAGAAAATTCTCTGGATGAGCAGGAAACGGTAAGGTCCCACGATATTGGCTTGCAGCATTTACTGGAAATCACCGAAAATGAGGCACCAGAATCAAATCAACTGGTTTTCATGAAAGTTTAGAAGTTGTAGGAACATGATCATCCACTTCGTTCACAGGCTGATTGGCACAATCTGAAGTTGTTTGAACAGCATCTCAAATCAAAAGCATGGCATCTTCAGGAAAGATTGGCAAAGATTCACAATCCGGAAAACTTCCAAAATCACTTCTTGAAAACAGCATCATGGCCCTGATCATTCGACGATGACCCATCTTGGGGCTGAGTTGCCTGTGCCTTTCCATCATTTTTCTTGCCAGATTTGGCGCCCTTACCACCCTTGTTACCAGGAGTTTTCTGTTTGGCATCATGGCTAGGCTTTTGCTTACAATCACGGCCAGAATGACCTGTTTTACCGCAGTTCCAGAAAACAGCTGTTAGTTTTGCTCCCGAACAACAGGCCTCAGCAGGATCATTGCCAAATCAAGAGGCAAAATGTCAAGACCAGTGCGGTCTACCATAGGACCAAGAGAATCAACCAGTTTTACATGCCGACGAATCGTATTCCATGGAATTCACAAGTTCAGTAACTGTGGAAACCTTGCAAGATTTACTCATCGCTTGTGATCTGCAGTCCATTGCTTCAGAACGTGTTCTCACACAAAACTCATTGCTGAGTCGACGAAGTGCTTCAAATCCACTCACTCACTGCAAAACTTTGGGCTCCTTGGACAATCTTAGGCCTCCTCATCTTAGGATCAGCGCTGACGGCATGAGCGATCTCAACGAGTCGCTTACTAAGCCAACTCAGCTCAGAAGCTGTTCCACGTACTGCCCGAAGTTCTGGATTTCTTCCAATCGCCGGTTCAATAGTAAGCATTGCAGGAATCTCCAATTTTTGGAATGCATCAAGCTCATGTGCACCAGCATTGTTACCAAACCTTGTCCACCGTGAAGTGCTTGACGACTAGGAATTGCAGTCCTAGAACAAGAGATGTACCATCTGGTGAAAGGATACAGGGTAGAATCCCAAGGAGGAGCTGGAGGTGAACAATTGTCGGACTGTGATGGCCTGCTCGGTCTGGCAGTGCCCATGTTGAATGGATTTGTAGCAGGCTGATGTATCCATAGCAAATCTTGGCAAGTCACTTCTTCCAAGAGGTGTCCTCTGCACTTCACCAACTTCTGCAAATTGGCCATTCAGAAGTGGAACAGGAGGATGATGTGGAGATGTCCCTGGCATTCCCAGGATCACACCCTGTTGTTGACTCACTACATTCCTCAACTGCTGCATTTGCACTCTGACTGCCGACACTTCACCAGGAACTTTGTCTAAGTGTGTAGCTAGAGCATTTCCTTCAAGCAAACCTCTACATTCCAGACCAAAAAAGGGCCTCTTGGCGAAGAAAAATTAGTCTCTCACCTGTCACAGCTTCTCACTTGAGAACCGTCTGACCCAGAATTTTCTGTAACCGTCCCTGTCTCACTTCTACCGCAAGTGTTTCTCACACCTGGACTCCTTGAGAGTGGCACTTCTTCAGCTCTCCGTCTTCCCAGTCCTCTGTCTGCCATTTCACCCAGCCTCTGAAAACTGCTTCCCAACTGCTTCGCCAAAATCCCCTGCTACCACAAAAGGCCTCGGCCATTCGAGGCCTAGAATCCACTGATAGGCTGCCGCGAACTTTGTTCACCAAAGCTACGCTACTGGGTACCATTTGGAAAATTCACATCTTAGTTATTCAACCTTTTGGATTTAGGCGCTCTTTTTCATTTTTTCATTCAGCAACCTTGAGGTTGCGTGCTTGAGCCAACCAAAGCGAGCAGGGTTTTCCATTCGAAATAACTCAGTCAAACTTTGAGTTCTGCCATTAAAGTCCATAAAAGTTTACCTTCGTAAGTAGACTAAAAACACCGTTCTGCGTTCAACTTCTTAGATTTGATTCTTCCAATTGTTCAAAGCTTTGTGTTGAGGCTGTTTCTCAAACCCAAAGTGTCTCGTTGGAGCAGTGCACAAAACAAAGTATATGGATCCTTCGATCAAACTGTTTTCAAGTTTGCACTCCAACAAAATAAGCAATAGCGTTCAAACACCACGATCTGAGATTGTACACGCGAAGCCATGGAATCTCGGCAACGAAATTGTAAAATGACGAGAGGCATAATTGCATTTTTCATCAAACTGAAAGTTCCATGATCAAGGCAACACAATCGATGCAATCACACCAAAGGCTGAATACGTGAGCTCAAAATCCAAAATGTATGGATAATGCATGTGCAAATTTTAATGCCAAATGCTACCGGAATCAATGTTTCAGTCTTGAAACCTTGAAACGTCATACCTTTTCAAAGGTCAAAACAACGTGCACGTTTATATACTTGATGCTGATCAATTCACTTGATCACAACTGAGGTTTCTGAACGAAAACTCAAGAGATCACATTTGGATTCTTTGTGCGAAGCAAACTTCGCACAACAACAAGGCAAAACTATCTGAATATCCTTACAGGATTCGAACTTCAGAATGCAGCCGGGCAACTTTCCTTAAGACAACAGTGTCCCAATGTAGTCGGACTAAGCGTAAACTTTTGATCAGCTCCGCATTGAGCGGTTCAAGCGACCCTACTCTTCAAATCTTCAATCTTTACAAGGATTACAAGTTGCACAGTTGGTGGTGTTGCTGTTGTAGTTGTGCTGCCAATGTTGTCCTCGTTGGTTTGCGTTTTTCTTTGATAACGTCTACAAGTGTTTTTTAGAATCCATTGCAGCACTCATTGTCGAGGCGGTTTCAAGAACGCTAGGACAAATTTGGTATTCGGGATGGATGACTCAAGCCGAATTTAACGGCAAACTTTGGGCTCAAAAAAGTGGCCCAGCACTAGGGTGGACCACATCCAAGCAGCAAATGTGCCAACTTCTGTGAATCTTTTATTGCTTGCGCATTGATTTTCAATGCGATGTAGACTAGTGGCATTCCTCTCCGTGCTCATTGCTAGTTGCTGGTTTGCAGCTAGTGGTGTGCCAAAAACGTACTGCAATTCAAACTGAGTGACCGTTTCACTTTGCAGTTTTTTGGATGGGTGGGCATGTGGATTCCACAAGGTTGCCCCTGAAAAACCAGAATGCCAGAGTTTTCATCATCTGACGACATTTTTAAAACCATTTCATCGTTTTGAAGACATTTTTCAAACCATTTCTGGTGCATTTTCTATTCCAATATTTCCCCTGTTCTTGTCCAAGTTTTGGGGTCAAAATCAGCAGCCACGGTGTGAGGTCTGGCGGAACGACCATCTTTGCAGCGGAAGTTGGTTGTTGATGCTGGTTTCGGTGGCAGCGGCTCCTCCGCCATCATTGAACATCACGTGGCACGAGACGGTGCAGCACAGAGGAAGAGGACATGTCGACAGGAGGCAGCCTTGCGGACTGTGCTCTTGGACCTGGGGCTCAAAGATTCGGAGCTTACAGACATAAGAAATGTGGAAGGTGTCAAGTGGTCCCCCTTGTACCTTGGCAGTTCTGAAATGACAGAATCAAAAGTGGTATAGATCAAACATATGTAGTGCATACACATTCATACACTTGTCAGGTTGTGTATGCACACTTCAGATAGATAGAATTCAACTCTCCTATCCACAAGGAATCCTTTGGGCTGGAAAACTAGGGAGTTTCACAATAGACACGTGTCATGTGCACAAGTGTTGCAAGTGTTGCGTTCGAAAAAAAAATCGATTTCTGCGGTGTTTGAACTTGAAAAAGACCTGTTGGCACCTGTCCAGGGACGCGTGCAGCGTTTGGAAGATCAGCTTCGCATTGCGCAAGGATCTGCGTGGCACCTTGAGCCAAGGCTTCAAAGAACTCAAAGGCTTACAAAAGCTTGACTTAAGTGACACAAAGATCTCCGGTGACTTAGCTGTTTTGGCCAACTGCAGAATCTGGCACCTCATTCTCAGTAACACCTTGGTGAGTGGAAACTTGGCGGCTTTGACCGCAAGGATCAGGATCCTCGACCTGTCAAATAGCAAGGTGACGGGAAATCTAGGAGCATTGAAAGCTCCCGAGCTCAATGCGGTACGCCTCTCCAACACCACGATCGCTGGAGATGTGGCAGTCCTTGACACCTGGCCTTATATCCGGGAAGTGGACCTCAGCGATACTGAGGTGACAGGTACTTTCCAAAAGAATTATGTGTATGAAGTATTCAACAACCTTGAGGTCTTGAAATTGAGAGGCACCAGGACCAAGATCGACATAGGTGGACTCTATGGACAAGGTTGCCCTTTTGAAGCAATGACCACCTTGGAAGTCAGTGGGTTGGCCATGGACGCCTCGGTGTCCGAATTCTTAGCTCCATTGCTCTATTGTGATCATTTGAACAGCATCGGGGCTGCAGGTTGTGGCCTCACCGGGGAGGTTCCGAAGACTGTTGTGTTTCGTTTCACGGAAGTTCCCCTCGATGAGACCGATTTGGGCAAAGTGTTGGTGTTCTTGGATTTGGCCTCCAACCGCATCGACAGAGTGGATTCGGTCCCGGAAAGGTTGAAAACCATGGTGCTGGCAGGCAATACCAATATGAGCTTTGCAGACGGAGTTCTGCAGAAAGCCGTTCGGGATGGCATTTTGCTAGACGTGCAGAATGTAACCTTCACAAATCAAACCGACCCTCACCGATGTATGGCTTGCTTTGATTGCAAGATAATGTGAACAGGTGTGAAAGGGTAGTTGGGAGTTTCAAGGTGTTTGGAGATACTTCGGAAATGTAATTTGAGTGGCTGCGATCGCGGTTGTGGTCGGGGTTGCAGTTGTGGTTTTTGTCTTGTGGCTGTGGTTGTCATTGCGGTTGTGCTTCTTCTTCTTCTTCTTGTTGCTGTTGTGGTTGTGGTTGTGGTTATGGCTGTGGTAGTGGTGGTGTCAGGCTCGCATTGTGTCACAAAGGTTGGTTGGAGCTGTGTTTCTTTGGGGTTGACAGCCTAGGAAACAGCGGATCTTTTGGACGCTGGCCTTATCAGGAGGACTTCTGGCAGGAGCATATTCGATCTCAATCAAGGTTTTTCCTGTTGCTCAGACGCAACATGTTTGTTGAGGTTGATGCGTAATCAATTCTGTTCGTATCTTTTATGAATTCCTGCTCTCCATCAGCAGAACAGGACGTGATCAAACCTTGCAACCTTGGTTACCCAAATCAGCAATAGCCTTCATTTCCATTAAATCATATTAAATCTATTAAGGAACAAGTCATAGGAAGATGAGGAAGTTGTTGCAGTCATGATTCACTGGGGCGGAGAGGTGACGATCTCCAAACGCCGCCAGGTTATGACTTGGATAGCAAATCCCTGCAAGTTTCGCCTGCCATGTTCGCGCCCAACAGATTGTGCAGTTGCAATCCGGGTTGGAGTCTAGGCTGCTTGGGGGGAGGTTTCGCTGTGCAGGACACCAGTCTCGAAGCAAATTTATAGTTGAACCTCAGGGAAACTATGACATGCCGAGACTGCTATCAGCTACAGGAACTCTTTAGAATTTGTTTGCTCAGGATTTCATTTTCTATGCTTGACTTGTACACCCTAAGGAAGGGCACAGGTGCCACCTGCGAGAAGTGTCCCGCTGACTCCTTCAGTGATGAATATTCGTCAAAAGAGTGTACACCTTGCCCACCAGGCAGCAAGGCAGTGGCAGGGGCCACCTCTGTTCACAGCTGTGTTTGTGATGTTGGGGTGCT
Organism: Breviolum minutum Mf 1.05b.01; assembly: GCA_000507305.1. Lineage (NCBI taxonomy): Eukaryota > Dinophyceae > Suessiales > Symbiodiniaceae > Breviolum > Breviolum minutum. The sequence continues at coordinate 22,210 of DF241580.1, read as the reverse complement.
GTACAACACAACTGGCAGTTGGAAGCTTTTCAGAACAGCTTTTAGTTCACAAGTTTTGACAGTTTTCATGAAGCAGCTGATTTGGAAGGCATGCTAAGTTGCATGCTCTGCATTCTCCATGTGTTTTTTGCAAGTCACCCAGGAAATGTGGATGTCCAATTGACAAGGCTATGCTGGATGGCATGTGCGTGAATTGCCTGGAACGTGGTTTGAAGTGTTCCTCTATGGGGTCCGAGGTTTGCTCAGCCCAGGCGCTTCCAGGGTTTGCCCGTTTGGACAACGAGAGCAGAGCCTATAAATGCCTCACAGCAGACAGATGCAATGCCACACGTGCCACACATGCCACTTGATTGATTTGTCATGTGAGGGTCGTGTTGTTTTAGTTTGAGGGACAAGGGGTGTGAAATATTAGAATTATTGCCTCCTTCAGATTGTAGGGTTTGAGGAAGACTTCGATGGATGTGGATGTGGATGTTGTGACAGCTGAGGATGGCCATCGCTTCAACAGCTCAACCAGCTCAACCAGCTCAGTCTGTACTCCAGGCTACCAGGAGGTCATGTGTTCGAGCTGCGCACCAGACTTCTTTTCTTCCGGTGAGCGCTGCGTCAAATGCCCCAAAGCGTCTGACCTCAGTGCAACCCCGACCTTCATTGCACTGGTCCTTGCACTGGTCCTTGCGCTTGGTGCTGTCGTTTGGCTATGGGTGCGGAGGCCAGTTCAAACCCAACAACCTCCAAGGGCTTTAAGTGCATTGATGGAACAAGTGAAGGCTCAAGTACCGCTCTTGTTGCAACTTTGTGACTCGGTGATGACTTTCACTTTTCGGGAGACAGAGGGATCCAAGTTGTTGTGTTTTTTTTGACTTGTAATGTTTTTTCGCACTTTTTTCCAAGTCGAAATCTTCTCCTTTCATATCCAAGTCAACTTGCCAAGGTCAGCTCTGGGCGGTTCTGGCGGTGTTGGCCGGCAAAACGGATGGGAAGAGCTCTGAAAGATCGCCATTTTGGGAGCTTCCCTATGTCCAGACCATCCAATTTTCAGTCTCAAGCCTGAAGGGTGCCTTCAATTTGCAGTGTCGATTTGAAGCTTGGGCTGAATTTTTTGAACAAAGAAGAAACTTTTGCACCATGAATTTCATAAGGCATTCCCGAAACAACTTCTAGACGGATGAGTGATGCCTGCTGTGCTCCAGATGTTGGTATTAGACCCCTCTTTTGTTTAAAAGAAACACGGAGCCAAACAAAACAAGATCAGTTGAGCTAAGACATCGAGGCTGGTTATGATTTTTTTGGTGCCATGGCCATATCTCTCATATCTCCTTTTTTTGAGGATGGTGCCACTGTGCGCTTTGTCTCCGCCTTGGTGGCGCCAGTGTTTCCATTGGTTGTCTTCCTCTGTTGCCTGCTGGTGGAAGTCGCAAAGCCTGGATTGGGCATTGCTGGTGGGCTGCAGGACCCCAGATGTTCTGTTTGTTCGGGTGGATGAAGTTAGGAGAGAATCTTCCAAGGGGGGATGAAACTTCCGTTATATATTCTAGGAGAACACGTCTCGATTTGAGCTTTTAGATTGGACAATCAAAGATTTTTGTAGCTTGGACACCAATTTCTGTATGATTTTTGTCAGGTCAAAGATAGAAACTCTTGAGTTACCAAGTTCGGTTCACGGGAGGCGTTGACATTGCTGTACATTGGTGGCGCCTCCAGTAGCTCCAGTCTCTTGAGTTGTCAAGAAACTGATGGAGCCAACGAAGCTCGGACGGCAAGGGCATCGATGTGAAGAATCCAATAGGAAAATCCGTAAAATCTGAGTGGAAATGTCAAGGATGAGCCATAGGAGTCTGCTTCTTTGTGTGGGAGATCTCCTAGTTTTTGATGGAAAGCTGTCAGATGTATTTTGGTATCATTTGACAGGTGTAGTACTGGTAGTACTGGTACCGCAAGGTCTGGAGAGGCCTCGCAGTCTTGGAAAATGATAGGTTGCAGTCTTAAGAAACCAGCAAAAGTGACACCCGATTTGAGGAGAAGCTTCCAGAGCAATTTGTCTTTCGGACATTGATGCCCAATGTCTTCTGCAACCAGGACTGGCCGGGTGTTGTTTCGCTCAATTTTCCAACAACTTTAGGACGACTGAAATTTGTTTGTGATGTGTGTTGCCAAGTGTCAACCAAGAGGAGTCACAGCTAAAGACGTATGCAGACGTAGTTGGCTTCTCCAGCGTATTTTGTTATGCCATTGTGATCCCATTGTGCCTCCTGTACCTCTACGGGAAACAGCACATAGTGCTGCGAGCAAGCAGAACCACATCAGTGGCATGACAGCACATAGAGTAAAGGTTTTGTACAATACCGTGCAGTACTTTGTTCTTTTAGATTTTCAATTTAAACACAAGCCGCAGAAGGACAAAAGGTTTTGATCCAATTGTCAATTTTTCTATCACTTCTATATTCAAGTGACTTTGGACACATGCTTCGCTTCTCTTTTATTCATTTTTTGGTATCCCGAGGTAGCGGCCTTTCAAATGGGCCATTTGACGCTGTGCCTCAACGAGGTCTTGGGTTCAGATACGCTGAAGATCTCCAGGAAGGAGGAGGACTCTACCTTGCGTTTGGTTGCCGCGGCTGCAGCCTACATCTCTGTGCTATATCGTGGGCGGGTGTCTTGGACTTGGTTTCAGCAGGATTCTTCCCGTCCATCATCTAGCTTACCTTAAAGACGACCCGTCCATCATCTAGCCCAGCTTAAGGATACAGACTGAACATCTCCTACCCATGCACTTGAAGCTTCGGGTTGAGAACCCGTTGTGCATCATGCTTCAAAGTTTTCTCTGGTTTCAGGTTTCTCTGCATCTCTGGTTTCAGGTTTCTCTGCAAATAGCAGATGGCGATGCTACAGTGAAGCAAATTGGAGGCACTGCCGGCTCCGATCGAAGCAGCGATTTGTTGGAAACGGATGTTTTCAGCGTCATTGGCGGAGAAGATGCCAAGCGCCAATCCAAACTCCTGAATCTCGGACTCAACTTCTTGTCCCAAGAGTCCGCCTTGTGTGTGTTGGGGCAGGGCAAAAATATATGAGATACAATGTTAATTACAAGAGATCATAATAAAACCAATTGGATTCATTGCATGGCAAAAGCTACCATGAGGCACATTATTGCCAGGAGTGACGTCCATGGATCCAGATTCCAGTCTGCCCTGTGCACCCAGGAAGTGTCGTGCCATCACCGAGATGCTGACGGAACGTGTGGTGTTGCGAGCAGCTCCAACGGACCGTGTACTGTTGGGGGCGAAGAACTTGCTGCTGAAATACACGCTGTGTAGTTTGGCTCATTATGTGGGAACTCAAAAAGTGCTAGAATCCCTTATATGTAGACCTGTCTACCAAATAAGAGGGGATATGTCATTTGGGTGATTGCAAAACTAGAAACCATCCCTGTCATTGTTTTACCAGGATTTTGACGGAGTGCTAGATGGTTGAGATGGTTTAGAGGGGACATGACGGTGGATGGTTGCGACGGTTGAGATGGTTCGGGATGTTGGGTGAAAGCTTTGCAGTGGAAAGAAAACCGTTTACCTCAAAAATGTGTCAAGTTCAAAAAATGTTGAGAACTTCAGTTCATTTTGCATGAGGTTTCAATAGACGCACTGCCTGGGTCAGGATCAAGCTTTGTACTGGAGCCCTGTATCGGAATCTAAACTCTTTGTCATATCAGAATAGTTCTTGTTTGATAAATTGATACGGTTGCGGTAGAGATGCATACAGCACAGATATATGATATACTATGATTCTATACTGATATGATTTATGATATATGTGGAGTGTTGATGCATGGGTCCGGATCCAGTTTTGAGTTTTGAGCGAGCAATGCATGCCCAATTGTCAAATCGTTTTTCGAAAAGTATGCCGCATACTGCCAATCACGTTGAAGCCTCCAAACTGCAGCACAGGTCGGCACGTATGGATGGAGATAGTCCAAAAGCTGGTGGCGGTGGCACTGGTCTCTGTGGTTAGCAGCGCAAATGGATTTCAGCTGTCGGTAGCACTTTCATTGGGAATGGCAGCAGCGAGTGCGCTTGTGCAGCCCTACGCTCAGCCACAGGCCCTCATGGATAGCCAGTTTCTGTTTGAAACTTGAAACGTTTGGGTACATTGTCACGAAACTGACTTTTGGGGGTTCCTCCTTTCCCCCAAGTTGTGATGCATTCCATAGATTCCAGTCTGGAGATATGCATCAAGAAGTGTACAATGATAGTTGTCCATGAATAGGCGGTTTGAATTGCTGCTGCCTCTTCTAGTCTTAAGTTTTGGTATGTATTTTTTGGGGAAGGACTTGTTAATTTGTTGGCAATCCAGTTGTATCTCTGATTGGGAGGTGAACACCTTGCACTGCAGCTGCTTCCTGTGCTTGGCGCTGGCTGCCTTCAGCTTCGCCCACGACTGGCTGTGGCCGGGCAGGGCTGCATTGGCCTTGCCCTTCGCGCTGAGTGCAGTGCAGGCCTTTCAGCCAGACAGTGCTGAGAAATTGGCAGTGCGCTTGTGGGAGGCAGGAGCATGTGTTGGCAGCAATGAAGGGAGGGTCAGAAAGCTGTGGAGGGTGTTTTCTTCCCATGTTAGGAATTTTGTGGCATCTTCCAAGGGGATTTTGTATTCGACTCATTGTAGAAGTGTTGGGTCTTCAGCTGTAAGTCTGTTAACCCGAGATGACTTCCTTCAACTTTGCAAGTAACTGATGGGTGCGACAGGAACTGGAATCTCAGATGGAAGCTTTGCAGCATGGGGAGATGGTCCTAGTCACAGCAGAAACTCAGTGGCGATTAGTGGGGAACTCGGTTGACTTGTAGGGAAATGCTCAGTTCCGGATTCCTAGGTGCCATGTTTTGACAAGCTCAGGTGGTGTATCCGTATCCTCAAGATTCAAGTCCAACAAGAGAGAAACACAAACACAGAAACTCTTCAAGATTTTTTTTTGTGGATTTGACTCATTTGACCAAGTTTTTGCAGCCCGCGTGTTGTACAATTCCGCTCCCTTTTTGTACCTTGTCTGTGTCTCTGCTCTTTCCATCCGTTTGCAATTTGGAGGGAAGGCGATGTTTGGGGTTCTTGGTTGTTTCTCCAAGTGCAACATGCTGCAATGCTGAGGAAACCTACACCTTTACATGAGACAACGAGAACCGCAGTTTCACCATGAGATCAAACCAATTGCTGTGGATTTCCAGATGTTTCATCTTCAGGAGTTGCATGGGTGTGAAATCACTCCACTCAGAAATATCATGCGGCACACGTGACATCCCGGAGAAGAAAAAGGTTACAAATGAGCCAATGACTCGACCATGTATTATGATCTTGAAGTCTTTTGCTACATTGGAGCACGTCAAGATTGTTGAAGCCAGAAGTGCGTTTTGATTGTTCAGCAATGTTATTATTGTCGCCTGTCTTTTGTTTTTTTGAAATGAATTACTAGGCCATTGCTGCAACGCCACAAAGCTTGCACAGTTTTTTCCGTGCTTGGTGCTGCATTATTCGGCAGCGACAGATACAGCTTCTGGTGTAGTAGTAGTTACGGGATAAAAGTTATTTTGTTTTAGATGCGAACTTATTCTTTTTTTTTGGTGCGAACTTATTTTTTTGATGCGTCAGCCGGTCTACTCCTTGTTCTCTCAAAGAAGTACGCAAAGTAGCAACTGCATCTTTTATTTTTCAAACGGCACCTTCTGCAACTCCTACCGACTGACCCTGTGAAGACTTGTCAATCTTCACTGGCCTTCCAACATCAGCTTGCCTACTGAATGCTCCGACAGCCTCTAAGAATCGGTGTATACTATACCTCCAATGCGGTCATCACCAAAATTTTGTTGGCAAAGGAAGCAAGATCGCAACTAGGTTGATGAACGTCAATGCCATCACATTCACGGCGATGGCGATAAGCTGATTTCCCCCGCCTGCATCCATTGTTTCTGATGGGGTCAACATCGGGCATCTCCGCAACACCTGGACCAATCAGTGCAGCATCTTGATTAACCTCTTGGGGTTCAGCGACCTCAAAGTCAACATCTGACCCCTGCAGATTTTTGAAAACAAGATCATAGGGGTTCAAAAACAACGGCGGCAAATCGGAAACACTTGACGACTCCGTGCTACCATCTCTAATGCGCTTTACCGGTTGCATTGGCATTTGATACTTAGCCGTAGTTTTTCACATTTGTTCCTCCCGCTCAACAGGCCTGGATGGAGGGTTCCTTCAGCAGAATCTGGGTCGACATCAAAATCATTTTGCAACCACTGGCAATTCTCAGAAAAAAGTTGAATTATCCTCTGAAGAATATTTGAGAACACCTCAAGGCAACAGTTTGAATCCTGAAGCTTCCACGAGACAGTATCGAAGCCAAGCTCAGTACATTTCATTCATGACATGATCTGCAATCAAGCCATGAATTTACATTTTGGTCAGCTTTTCACAAAGATCATGTTGATCCCACGCCCAAAAGACAACTTCAAGAGTTGCGAAAGACTTCATAGAAAAACAGCTTCCATTTGCAGTGGAAAATTCTGTGGATGAGACGGTGAGGTCCCTGACAACACAATAGTGGCTTGCAGCTTCACTGGCAATCACCGAAAATGAGGCACCAGAATCAACAAGCCACCAATCACAATCAACCGGTTTTCGTGAAAGTTCAGAGGTTAGACATGATCATCCACCACGTTCACAGGCTGAGTAGCACATTCTGAAGTTGTTTGAACAGCACAAACTCAACAGGTACACGTAGTTGAAGTATCAGGCAAAAGACTCAAATCCAAGAAATCTGCCAATGCAACCTGGTTGCTTGAACGCTTTACCTGGGATCACCACTGGAGGAAAGATGTCTGCCATGCCGGGGTGGGGCGTCGAGGCTCATGGCCGTGACCATTCCACAATGACCCAGCTTCAGGCTGAGTCTCAATACAACATTGGCCTTGCCAACTTCGTTCTTTCCATCACCTTTGCCTTTGCCTTTTCCATCATTTTTCTAACCAGATTTGGTGCCCTTACTGCCCTTGTTACCAGGAGTCTTCTTTTTGGCATCGTGGGTTTCTACTTGCCAGTTTTACCACAGTTCCAGAAAACTTGGTTTTGCTCCCGATGTGGTCCCAGTACCTTTGCCTGTTGCATTTGAATCCTTGTTGGCCTTACCTCTTATCTACCTTCTTTGTCTCCTTGCCTTTCGCCTTACCTTTCCCTTCCACAGCCAGGGCATAGAAATTAGGATCCTTGGGGTTTAGGACTCACTTCCTTCCAGACCCTTTGAACAGACTCATATCTCAGTGCAGGGAACCGAATGTCAGCGTAACTCTCAGATATCGAATGCATCACAACATACTGCAGAACAGCAGGCCTCAGCAGGATCATTGCCGAATCAACGGGCAAAATGTCAAGAGCGGTGGGGTCTACCGTAGGACCAAGGGAACCAATCAGTTTTGCATACCGACGAATCATAATCGATGGAATTCACACGTTCAGTAGTTGCGGAAGTCTTGCAATCGTAAGATGTACTTATCACTTGTGATCTGAAGTGCATTGCTTCAGAACCTGTTCTCGCGCAAAAATAATGGCTGCGTCGACGAAGTGTTTGAAATCCACTCACTGAATACAGCAAGGGCTCCTTGCAGTGTAGGCAGACAGGATGATGGCTGCCTTTCGAATGCTACCTACTGAAATCAACGCACGGGCTTCTTTCTTTTTCAGCCAATAAAACAGCTCGAAAGATTCAATGTAATTTCTTGAAGTACACTTCTTGATTTGTGTGTCAGATTCACCCACAAGCACTCCCCTGCGTTCTTCCGTCAGGGCAGAAAAGCTTGAAAAATTAGGGTGGTTGACCCAAGCTGTTTCTTAGTCTTCTTTGTATACGCAGTATGAACACTGCTGAAGTTTGGGAGCACCAACCATATGCCCGCAGCCACCATTGATATGAAACTTGAATTCACCTTTCCCAATGACATCACCTTTCCGGGGATGTCGTCGATGGGATCTGTTCAAAAGGTTGATGCAATCAGGACAACATGTTAGTTCAACACATGGTCCTGTACTTCGGGCCTTCAAATATCGGCAATTTCGGTTGGTGTGATAGACTGATCCCCAGCGAGTGACTAGGGGTTTGAAGGATCCTTGAGCTCCAAGAGACGTTGAATTCATTGATGAAGCTGGAATGGTCAAATCATTGACGCGATTTGACCCACCTTTGTGTCCTTGGGATCCATCTGCTTGACTCGAAGCAGCTGGTTGATCACTTCCAGGTTCTTTTTGATCGTCTCCTTGACATTCTTTTGGACCTCCAACCCGGTTTTGATGTAGCTTTTCGCCACTTTTGCTTTCTTCTCCTTCTTTTCCTTTCGTGGTAATTTTCATCGTCAACGTTGATGATCTCATCTTCCTTCTTTGGTAGTAGTTGTAGATCCACGTGTAGATCACCGTGAGAACCTTCTTTCCCACCACGCAGAGAAGCACTACCAAAATTGTGTAGAGAACCATCATCGTCTCTAAAGCTTTGAAGTCTTCTTCTTCATCTTTGGTCGAATTCTCACCTTCAGCTTTTGCAACATCCAAAAGGGCTGCCACTGTTAGAACTTTCACGGCTTGGACCATAAGTTCTTTCGATGTGGCGCTTACCTCCTTCTCCTCCTTGTAGACGTTGATCACCGCTTCACTTTCTTTGGCTTGAAACTCATTGGTCATCCCCATCAGGTTCCTCAAGAAAGCCAATCTTTGGGATGAAAGAGCTTTTGTTCCAACATCAGCTATCATACTCAAGCCAGGAATGTGATGAATAGCCCAATTTCCTTGCTGAATTGTGGCCCTTGCAAACGATGATCGAATCCTCAGGTGTCTTGTACGCCAAGATCCTCCTTCAGAAACCAAAATTGATACAGCTGCTTGGCTGTCGCACCAAGATACCTTTGAGACTTCAGGGCCTAGTTCATTGGCTACCACTGCAATAGATTCACCCATCGTCAGTGATTCCACCACTTCCAAAAGTTCAGCTTCAGCAGTGGACAATGTTACCATTGGTTGGCGAGATGACTTCCATAGGATCAATGATCCTTGAAGCAAAACCATCGAGCATCCATGCGAGCAATCTCCTTCTGGTGCAAATGATGCATCGGAGTATGCATTGAGGATGCCAGATGTCTCTCCATCCTTTCTGAAGACTAAGCCATCTTCAATCGTGCCCTTCACATAGCCTCTGATCTGCTGAGCGATTTCTAGGGCTTTTGCTGGATCTTTGGTTGACAAGGCACTCATCTTTGAGACCGCATACATCAAATCCGGTCGTGTCCTTGTGACAAGCCACAACAAGGATCCAACTTCTTTTTGAGATTCTCGGACCAAAGCAACCGTTGGTTTGGTAGTCGGAATTGACGGTGATGCTTGGTCTTTGGTGATTGGGACCACCTTCACCTTGAGATCAGGTTCTCTTGAAAGTAGATCTTTCGTGTAGGATGATTGTGAAATCTTCCAAACTTCAGATTGTGTCTTTTCTTCCCAGTGCTTTGACACTTCCATTCCAAGAAACTTGATAGGCCTTTCTGTCACCCACTCTGGCTCCGACGTAGTCCAAATCTTTCGGACTTGGTTGATCACTTCGGTGATCACTTCCTTCTTTCCTACCACAAACGTGTCATCGACATACGTCATGAGGAGTCCATAGGGTTGTTGACCTTCCATTTCTATTTCTTGATCTTCTTTTGACTTCAGGATCCACAAGTTGGGTTCTGAATCCAAAGGGCTCAATGAAAGAGTCTTCTCCTTGCCATCCAATGCGACTTTGATTTCCATTCGTATGAGAGTGTCATCTCTGCACTGACCCCACAAACGGGGTGACCTTCTGAAGCCATAGACAGCACGAAGAGGTTGATAGACCACTCCTTCCTCCAAGATGCCCTTCTCAATCAGCAGGTATGGTGCTTTTACCATAACAAGGTCTTGATCCTCCAACTGCTTCATCTCAGCGTTCAAGAAAGCTGTCTTGACGTCGACGCTGATGCCGCACCATTGGGCTTGGGTTGCATGATGGATCATCAACCTGAAAGCTGCTGCATCAGCACCACTGCTATAGTTCTCTTCGCCTTCTTTCTTCTCTTCGAAGTTTCCGCAGGCGACCCACCTCACCTTATGTTTGAAGCCTTTTGGTGGTGGAGCTGGCTTTCGAGTGAACACCAGCTTTGAAGGGATGAGTTCAACCTTCTTTCCTTTGGAATCAAGGAAATGTCGAATCACTTCTTCTAATTCCTTCTATTTCTTCAAGCATTGATTTGACCTCCTCCTTTGAAGGTTGAATCCACTCCTCCCACCTTGCAGCAACTTCTTGCGGCGAGATCACCTTAGTTTGCAGCACTTCTTCTTCTTTTGGTTGAGATGCCATCTTCTTCAACTGGGAGATGATCGGTAACTCCATCGACATCAGCTCTTGTTCATCATGAATCAGTTGAAGCATCTCACTTTCTACCACCTTCATGATCTTCATCTCATCTTGAAGTCGATCGTCCTCCCCTTCTTCCCTTGTCTTCTCCATCCTTTTCATCGAAGTTTTTCCTCTGATCCTCCTTCTTACCGCAAAAGCATCAAGAAGATCTCTTTCAAGAGCAATCCAGTGAGAATCTTCAGGGGGACTTTGAAGGTTCTTCAAAACATATCGAGTCACTTGATGTTCACCTGAAGCTCTTCTCACCCAGTGTCCATGATCACTCCACGCTGGCGCCAAGTAGCGAACTTCTTCCTTCGCTGATTCAAACTCTCTTCCTTTCCAGCTCCTCTTGTTCACCAGCACTGGTTGTAAGAACCTCGGAAAGTCAATCTCTTTGTTGATTCGATGTAGTCGAAGGCACTCATTCACATAGCGAAGTGCCCACGGCCAAAGTTGAGATCCTTCTCCTGCTTGAACTAAGATTCTTCGGACCATGGTCTTGATGCTCTGCACTGCTACCTCAGCTCTTCCATTTGATTGGGGATTGTCTCCTGACGCCCTCGTGCAAGCTATTCCCCGTGAAGTCAGCCACCTCCGGAGTTGGTTGGAAAATTCTCTTCCACGGTCAGTGTGAACCCGAGTGACATGATATCCATCTATGCGAAGCCTCAAAAGGAGTTCCATCACCGTCTTGGTTACTTCTGGTGATGCTTTCGAGCTCATCGGCAACGCCATCCGAAAGACTCGAACTTCAAAATCTCCTTGACCTTCGTCTTGGTCTTCCCGAGAAGGTTCTGGATCCCCACCATGGCCGTCCCAGGTCGCCTCCTCCGCGTTGCCCGGTGCGACCATGGGGTTCACCTCCCCCTCCCTTTCTCCTTCTCCTTCCTTCTCAACTTCTTCATCTTCTTCCACCTCCCCACTTTCCAAAATTGGAGCGTCATCCGGAAGATCTTCTTGTTCGTCATCAGGTTCTTCTATCGGTGATGACTTCGGAACACACCATGTCAAAGTTCCAACCAACATGTACTTGGCCTTCCCGATGATGTCGGGTGCTTGATGAAATGGACCTGACGTGTCAAGGCTCGACACTCCACATGTCGGAAAAGGGTTGCGACGATGAGGATGATCACGTTGTTGAGCTTCCTGACAAATTCTGCAGTCCTTCCTAAAAGGGACATGATTGTGAGCTAGATGCTGGCTCCAAGTCATAGCCCTGATACTCCCCTTTTTGTTGTAGACATAGTTCATCAATGCCAGAGCTATCATCCTCATGACTCCCGGGGCCCATCTTGAAAGCATCTTTGAGTCCTGGATTGGATCTCCGTTGTACCTCTTCCATGACTTATTCTCCGAAAGATGCTGCAAATCAAGATTGTTGGCCAAAACTGTCGGCTTCTTTGCCAAGCCACCATATTCTCCTTGGTTGACATAGAAGTGGTTCAAGTCAAACTCTTCAGCTATGCTCTTCCAGTCGGGTTGGTCCCAAAATGAGACACAATCCGGCATCCTTTCTTTTGGAGAAGCTGGCTGTTCTAAAAGGAATCGAACCACAAACTTGTCACCTTTGGCTCTTCGAACGTACGTCGAGATCATGAAGAGGAAAATCATGCGCCACAGCATGATGTCATCTTCCTGCACTTTCTTTCTTTCTTGTTCCGTCAGCTCGTGTAGACCGTAGATTTGGTGATCCTTCCACGATCGAACAGGTCTCGGACATTCTTTTTGACCTTCTATGGGAAAATGTCTGAGGATACTTCTTGTCCTACAATTTGGTCCGCCAAGGACTCCATCTAAACATCCATCCAGCGCTGCTCTGATCAAACCTCCATATGCTCCTTTGTCTTTCAAAAGATCATGTCGAGCATCTCGGAGTATGTCCAATTCCAGTAAGTTGTCACCTTTTCCTTCGCACTGATCCAACGTTCTTCTCAGAGTCTGTCCTTCTTCCTTCCCAGCGAACAAGTGGACGACGAAGCCTTCTCTTTGGTACTTCCTTCTCATCCTCTTATTCAAAGGGAGATCATTCCATTCTCCAACTTCCACCAAAAGAGATTGACGAAGGTGTTCAGGAAGTGACTTCAAAACCGGATGTGTCTCAATCAACCTAGACATCCAATTGTACTCCTCGTCAAAGTTCAGAGCCTTCAAGCAAACAGACTGTTGTTTCTCCTCAGCTTCTTCGATCAGTTGCAGCGCTAGGTTCTTGGAAATCAAAGGGCATCCATCCTTGCAGGTGACCTTCAAAACCCCTCTTTGTGGATGTTTGACCTCAATTCTGTCTTCACTCCACTTGACCTCACATCCCAAAGATGATGTCAAAACTCCCATCGGAATCATGGGTTCTACATCAGGTGTTGGCGCTACCATAGTTCCTTTTTCGGTCATCAACAAAGTCTTTTGAAGTCCATCAGCTAAAGTGACTTCCACGGCCTTCAGTTGTGATGGATCTTCTCCTCTTAGTAGTGGACGAAGTGGGTGAGTAGCGCCGCTGTCAATGAGGCCACTTGTGTTTCCCACTGCAATTCTGCTCAACCGTAAGACTTTCATCGAAGGGGCCGAGTCTCGTAGTTGATCAAGTTGTCTTTGAAGATTCGCCATCATCTCTTCTCTCTGATGGTTTCCCCCTGCTTCTCCTCTCTTCGTCGTAGAGCTCGTTGTTGGACCAGGAGATTGCATTGACTTCAGCACCTTCGTTGCTTCTTCAAGTAGTCCTTTGACGGTCGGCTCTTCTGGCTTCTCCTGAACTGTTGGTGCAACAGGTGTCTGTTCCTTGTTGCCTCCATCTCCTCCAGGATGCTCTTCAGGTTGTTCGACTCGAACGGTTCTCTGCTGGTTCTTTGGTGGCGAATCTGACTTCTTCCGTGGACAGGTTGGCACCAAATGCTCAGTTGAACCACAAACATAGCACCGTCGAGCCTCGTCTTTCTGATCATGAGAAAATCGGCAATCTCTTCCTTTCTTGCATCCAGTGGTTGTTAAAAAGAAACGACACTTTGGCACCTCTGAGTCACCATCTTCCGTGTTCTTTCCTTTTCCTTTTCCTTTTTCTTTTTCTCTTTCTTCTTCTTGTTCAAATCTTTTCATCCTCACTGCTTTTGCCTTCTCAACTCCTGTTGGGATCTGCTTCTTCATCGGCTGATCTTGATGGACAACTTGTTCAAGTTCTGCTTGAAGATGAAGAGCAAAGGACGTCACACTTTTCGAATTTGGAGTGTTGTCAACTTGGAGTGTTGATCTCGCCAACGATATCCTGAACGACAAGTCACGGTGTTGTTCAAGACACTTCCTCGTGATGCGGTTCAAACCTTTCAAGAGGAGAAACGCGTCAGGTTCTTGTACTCCTAGATCTCCAGCTCGATGACGCCAACGAAACCAACGCCTTAAGCCTTGGAGGGCTTCAGGCAAAGTCGAACATTCAGGTGGTGCCTCAAGCTGACGGAGAATCAGTTCTTTTTCTCCAAGTCCACCTGGTTGATAAGTTGTCATGACATGACAAAGTATCTTGAGAGCAGTAAGTTTCTTTGCCGCTATCAGTTCCTCCTTCTGTGTTGTTGGCATTGAAGCTAGCAACATGGTACTTGCTCTTCTTTCAAGTCGTGACCACCTTGCACTCGCCAACTTTGCACTCGGAACTGGTTCGTGAGCAACTCGCTCCAGGGGTGGTAGTTGTAGATGTCGTGCGTACCACTCTTGAGCTTCTTCTACCAAAGTGCTCCACCACAAACTCGACGTAGTAGAGAGATCCGCCATCGTGGGTTCCACCAACACGAGCCAGTCCGAAAGGTCAATGGGACCAGTGGTGTTGGTCCATTCTGGAAGAGCTGGAAGTTCATGTTGTCCTTTCACCATTTCCGGCTCTCCTTCCTTCTCCTTGTTGATGATCTGTTGTTGGAGGTTGGTCATTCCCTCCATCATCTTAGCCATCAAGTGCATCATGTCGCTTGAAGAACCAGGTACTCCTTCTTGTGCCTGACTCCTCGCTTGTTGGTCACGCTGTCCAGCATGGCCACCAAAACCTTTCCCAGTTGACGACCTGGGACCTTCACTTCTCTTGTACTTGTCATTCTCAAAAACGTCGTTCTCTTCAGTCACCCGGTTGGCCTCAAGAGCTTCATTCTCCCCTTGGACCTTGACATTCTTTACAACCCCGAACTCTTCCAGGACCCGGTCATTCTTCGAGACCTCGAACTCCTCAGGGACTCTGACATTCTTTGGCAACGTCATGTTGTCATTCTCAGTCACCTCCACAAACTTCGGGGCTTCTGGAGACGGCAGTTGACCAGGAGTAGCATAGTCAGCGCTATCACCATTCCCAGACAGTTCGATCTGACTCAGTCTGATCTTCATCATCTCAATCTCTTTCTTCAGCTGAATCATTGGTCTCTCTCAAGGGGACCAATTTCCTTTCCATAGCTTCGACCATCGTCCTCAGCTCATCATTCCTTCTCATCAAAGGAATGATATCTTGCCTCAAAGTTGCTGCTTCATTCAAAAACTCAGCAAGTTGTGTCTCAGACTGCTGTTGTTGTCCAAACATAGCAGTCATCCTTCCTTCTAATTGGTTCAAGGAAGCCGGTCTTGGCGCTTCCTCAATCCGCTCTATGGGTGCCTCAGTGTACAGCCACGGAGCTTGACCTTGGATATCTCTCAGCCTTCCAAGCTGATCCGAATTGAACAGCGGTAGTGATGTTTGACTACCAACCATCCCTTGGGGACCATAACTCACAGGGTTCCCAAGAGGTCTCATCGCTACAAGTTGACTTTCTTCTTGTCCAACTTCACTTCTCTCTCCCCTCTCCTCCTGATCCGGCAGTGCTGGCCTGGTAGTAGGTCTCTTCGGTGTAACCAACCCCGGGGCCAACGGTGCCAAAGCAGAAGACATCATAGTTGGTGATGCCAAAGAGATCGAAGCATGCTTGGCAGTAGGGACTGTTTGAAGGGTCCTATGGATAACCATCTCTTGTCCTATGATTTCCCGCCCTCCTTCACTACTACCATTTGGAATCCCACCATTCTCTTCTTGTTGAAATGGAACCTCAGGTTCCCTCACTGGGGTGTCTGGTATGGGGACACCTAACCCATCTCTAGCCCTTGGTCTCATTTCCATGGCTAAAATTGGGGCGTTGGGCTCATAACCTACTGAAATCAACGCACGGGCTTCTTTCTTTTTCAGCCAATAAAACAGCTCGAAAGATTCAATGTAATTTCTTGAAGTACACTTCTTGATTTGTGTGTCAGATTCACCCACAAGCACTACCAAACGCTTGGCGCAAAATGTTCAACAGTCTCAGTCCACGACCGATCTGTTGAGTAGTAAAAATTTCAGGCCTAATCTCATGATCAGCGATAACGGCATAAGCGATCTCAATGACGAAGGAGTCGCTCACTGAGCCAACTCAGATCACAAGCTGTTCCACGTACTGCCGAAGTTCTGGATTTCTTCCAATCGCCCTTTCCACTTCTGTGGTTCGACAGTAGGCATTGCAGGAATCTCCCATTTTTGGAATGCATTAAGCTCACGTGCACCAGCATAGTTACCAACACCTTGTCCACCGTGAAGTGCTTGACCACCAGGAATTGCAGTCCCTACAGGAAAAGATGTACCGTCTGGTAGACGGATACGGGGCAGAATCCCAACTGTGGAAGGAGGAGCTGGAGGTGCAGGATCTTGCTGAAGGCCAATTGAGGTGCGGGACTGTGATGGCCTGCTCGGTCTGGATCAGGAGGATCAAAGAGGTCAGGATCTGAACTCGCAGTGCCCATGTTGAATGGATTTGTAGAAGGCTGATGTATCCATAGGGGATCTTGGCACGTCACTTCTTCCAAAAAGGTGCTCTCAGCACTTCACCACCTTTTGCAAATTGGCCATTCTGAAATGGAACAGGAGGATGAGGTGTCCCCGCCGAAGAAGGCCGAGGTGGAGATGTCCCTGTTGCATCCCCATGATGACAGCCTGTTGTTGACTCACTACATTCCTCAACTGCTGCATTTGCACTCCGACTGCCGACACTTCACCAGGAACTTTGTCTAAGTGTGTAGCTGGAGCATTTCGTTCAAGCATGCCTCTACACTCCAGACCAAGAAGGGCCTCTTGGCGAAGAAAAATTAGTCTCTCACCTGCCACAGCTTCTCACTTGAGAACCGCCTGAGCCAGAATTTTCTCGAACCGTCCTTGTCTCACTTCTACCGCAAGTGTTTCTCACACCTGGACTCCTTGAGAGTGGCACTTCTTCAGCTCTCCGTCTTCTCAGTCCTGTCAGCCATTTCTCAGCACCTTTCAAAAACTACTTCCCAACTGCTTCGCCAAAATCCCCTGCTACCACAAAAGGCCTCGGCCGTTCGAGGCCTAGAATCCACTGATAGGCTGCCGCGAGCTTTGTTTACCAAAGCTACGCTACTGGGTACCATTTGGAAAATTCACATCTTAGTTATTCAACCTTTTGGATTTAGGCGCTCTTTTTCATTTTTTCATTCAGCAACCTTGAGGTTGTGTGCTTGAGCCAACCAAAGCGATCAGGGTTTTCAATGCGAAATAACTCAATCAAACTTTGAGTTCTGCTTTCACATTCTTCTCTTAAAAAAACCCAAAAGTTTACCTTCGTAAGATTCGTAAGCAGACTAAAAACACCGTTCTGCGTTCAACTTCTTAGACCTGATTCTTCCAAAATTCCATTGTTCAAAATCCAAGCGTTCATGCTAAAAACACCGCAAACTAGCGAAAACAAAGTGTCTTGTTGAGGCTGTTTCTCAAACCCAAAGTGTCTCGTTGGGACCATTGCGCAAAAAGACAATTGATCCTTCGATCAATTTTTTTTTCAAGTAAAAGTATGGACTGGAAAAATTAAAGAAGTACAACAGCTTCAAAGCAATAGCCAATAGCGTTCAAACACAACAATCTAAAACTGTACGCGCGAAGCGAAGGATACGCAACGAAATTGCAAAATGGCGAGAGGCAACATTGCATATTTCACCAAACTTAAAGTTCAATGATCAAGGTAACACAAACGATGCAATCACACCGAAGGCTAAATATGTGAGCTGAAAATCCAAAATGTATACATGATGCAGTTGCAAACTTTAGTACCAAAGGCTAGCGGAATCAATGTTTCAGTCTTGAAACGTTATACCTTTTCAATGGTCAAAACAACGTACACGTTTACTTGATGCTGATCAATTCACTTGATCACAACTGAGGTTTCTGAACGAAAGCTCAAAAAATCACATTTGGATTCTTTGTGAAAATCAAACTTCGCACAACAACAAGGCAAAACTATCTGAAACTTTTTTCATTTTAGGATTCGAGCTTCAGAATGCAGCCCGGCTATTTTCCTCAAGACAACAGTGTCCCAATGTAGTCTGACTAAGCGTAAACTTTTCATCAGCTCCGCATTGAGCGGTTCAAGCGACCCTACATTTTACAAGGATTACAAATCACACAGTTGGTGACCAGTGTTGGTGTTGCAGTTTTGCTGCCAATGTTGTCCTTGTTGGTTCTTGTTTTTCTCTTTGATAACATCCTATCTGTGCATTTTTTTCTGAATCCATAAGTATTTGAGATGGAGAAGGTCGAGCCGAATTGGGAATTGGTGGTTGTTCATGCGGGCCTTGGGCTCAAAAAGGTGGCCCAACAATAGGCTGGACCACATCACAGCAGCAATGTGCCAACTTTTGTGAATCTTTCATTGTTTGCGCGGATTTTCAATGCAATGTAGACTAGTGGCATTCCTCTCCGTGCTTATTGCTAGTTGCTGGTTTGCAGCTAGTGGTGTGCCAAAGTGAGTGATGGGTTCACTTTGCTGTTTTTGGATGGGTGGGCATGTGGATTCCAGAATGCCAGCGTTTTCATCATTTGAAGAAATTTTTCAAGAGATTTTAGGTGCATTGGACAATTTGTGGGTCAAAATTAGCAGCCGCGGTGTGAGGTCCGGCGGAACGACCATCTTTGCAGCGAAAACTGGTTGTTGATGCTGGTTTCGGTGGTGGCGGCTCCTCCGCCATCATTGAACATGACGTGGCACGAAACGTTGCAGCACAGAGGAAGAGGACATGTCCAGAGGAGGCAGCCTTACGGACTGTGCTCTTGGACCTGGGGCTCAAAGATTCGGAGCTTACAGACATAAAAAATGTGGAAGGTGTCGAGTGGTACCTTGGCAGTTCTGAAATGACAGAACCAAAAGTGGTATAGATCAAACATATGTAGTGCATACACATATACATACACTCTTGTAATTCCTTTCAGCTTTTGTATGCACCCTTCAGATAGATAGAATTCAACTCTCCTATCCACAACGAATCCTTTGCGCTGGAAAACTAGGGAGTTTCACCACAGATACAGGTCATGTGCGCAAGTGTTGCAAGTGTTGCATTTGAAAGAAGTTTCTTTTTTATGCGGTGTCTGGACTTGAAAGAGACCTGTCGGCACCTGTCCAGGTACGAGTGCAACGTTTTGCTGATCCGCTTCGCAGGGCGCAAGGATCTGACTGGCACCTTGAGCCAAAGCTTCAAAGAACTCAAAGACTTAGGAGTGCTCGACTTAGGTGACACTAAGATCTCTGGTGACTTGGCTGTTTTGGCCAACTGCACCGGGATGTTCCGCCTCGGTCTCCGAAACACCTTGGTGACTGGAGACCTGGCGGCTTTGGCCGAGGGAAGGATCCTGCGCCTTGACCTGTCAAACAGCAAGGTGACGGGAAACCTAGGAGCATTGAATCGTGCCAGGCTCTCTTCGGTACTCCTCTCCAACACCAGGATCGCTGGAGATGTGGCAGTCCTTGACACCTGGACTTGGATCAAGGAAGTGGACCTCAGTGACACTGACGTGACAGGTACTTTCCACGTGAATTCAGTTCCTAGGCGCCTTCAGATCTTGAAATTGACAGGCACCAGGACCAAGATCGACTTTATGCGTGGACGTGTAGGTTCTGAGTGCCCTTTCCCTAGAATTACCACCTTGGAAGTCAGTGGGTTGGCCATGGACGCCTCCGTGTCCGAATTCTTGGCTCCATTGCTCGAATGTTGGCATTTGAACAGCATCGGGGCTGCAGGTTGTGGTCTCACGGGGGTGCTTCCGAAGATAATTGTCTTTAAACACATGGAGGGTGAAGTGGAGAATGACTTCGATGAGACAGGGTTGGGCAAAGTGTTGATGTTCTTGGATTTGGCCTCCAACCGCATCGACAAAGTGGATTCGATCCCGGAAAGGTTGAAATCCTTGGTGCTAGCAGGCAATACAAATATGAGCTTTGCAGAGGGAGTTCTCCAGAAATCCGTTCAGGATGGCATTTTGCTAGACGTGCAGAATGTAACCTTCACCAATCAAACTGACGCTCACCGATGTATGGCTTGATTTGATTTCAAGGTAATGTGAAAAGCTGTGAAAGGGTAGTTGGGAGTTGCAAGGTGTTCGGACATTTTTTTGAGATGCAATTTGAGTGGTTGCGATTTTGGTTGTGGTTGGGGTTGTGGTTATGGCTGTGGTAGTGGTGGTGTCAGTGCTTGCATTGTGTCACAAAGGTTGGTTGGAGCTGTGTTTCTTTGGGGTTGACGGCCCAGGAAACAACGGATCTTTTGGACAATGGCCTCATCAGGATCACTTCTGGCAGGAGCATATTCGATCTCAATCAAGGTTTTTCCTGCTGCTCAGATGCAACATGTGTGATGAGCTTGATGCGTAATCATTTCTGTGCGTTTCTTCAATGAATTCCTGCTCTCCATCAGAACGGGACGTGATCAAACCTTGCAACCTTGGTTCCCAAATCAGCAATAGCCTTCACTTCTACTAAATCGATCAAGGAACAAGTCATAGGAAGATGAGGAAGTTGTTGCAGACACGATTCAGTGGGATGGAGAAGTGACGATCTCCAAACGCCACCAGGTTATGACTTGGACAGCAAATCCCTGCAAGTTTCGCCTGCCATGTTCGCACCCAGCAGATTGTGCAGTTGCAATCCGGGTTGGAGTCTAGGCTGCTTAGGACACCAGTCTCGATGCAAATGCAGTTGAACTTCAGGCAAACTATGGTGCATACATGCCAAGACTGCAATCAGCATGTTTCCATTCTGATTTGCTAAGGATTCCCAGTTTTTTTGCTTTACTTGCACACCCTAAGGAAGGGCACTGGTGCCACCTGCAAGAAGTGTCCTGCTGACTCCTTCAGTGATGAATATTCTTCAAAAGAGTGTACACCTTGCCCACCAGGCAGCAAGGCAATGGCAGGGGCCACCTCTGTCCACGGCTGCGTTTGTGATGTTGGGGTGCTGTACAACACAACTGGCAGTTGGAAGCTTTTCAAAACAGCTTTTGGTTCACACGTTTTGACAGTTTTCATGAAGCAGCTGATTTGCAAGGTATGCTAAGTTGCATGCTCTGTATGCTCTGCATTTCTTTTTTTGAGTTGCCCAGGAAATGTGGATGTCCAATTGAGACGGCTATGCTGGATGGCATGTGCCGGAATTGCCTGTTACGTGGTCTGAAGTGTCCCTCTATCGGGTCCGAGTTTTACTCAGCCCAGGCGCTCCCAGGGTTTGCCCGTTTGAGCAATGAGAGCAAAGCTTACAAATGCCTAACAGCAGACAGATGCAATGCCACACATGCTACTTGATTGGTTTGTCATGTGAGGGTCGTGTTGTTTTTGTTTGAGGGACGAGCGGTGTGAAATATTAGAATTATTGCCCCCTTCAGATTGTAGGGTTTGAGGAAGACTTCGATGGATGTGGATGTGGATGTTGTGACAGCTGAGGATGGCCATGGCTTCAACAGCTCAACCAGCTCAACCAGCTCAGTCTGTGCTCCAGGCTACCAGGAGGTCATGTGTTCGAGCTGCGCGCCAGACTTCTTTTCCTCCGGTGAGCGCTGCGTCAAATGCCCCAAAGCGTCTGATCTCAGTGCAACCCCGACCTTCCTTGCACTTGTCCTTGCACTGGTCCTTGCGCTTGGTGCAGTCGTTTGGCTGTGGGTGCGGAGGCCAGTTCAAACCCAACAACCTCCAAGGGCTTTAAGTGCATTGATGGAACAAGTGAAGGCTCAAGTGCCGCTCTTGTTGCAACTTTGTGACTCGGTGATGACTTGCACTTTTTGGGAGGCAGTGGCAGTGGGATCCAGTTTGGTGTGTTTTTTCGACTTGTATTTTTTTCGTCATTTTTTCAAGTCGAAATCTTCTCCTTTCATCTCCAAGTCGACTGGTGAAGGTCAGCTCTGGGCTGTTCTGGGGGTGTTGGCGGGCAAAACGGATGGGAAGAGCTCTGAAAGGTCGCCATTTTGGGAGCTTCCCTACGTCCAGACCATCCAATTTTCAGTCTCAAGCCTGAAGGGTGCCTTCAATTTGCAGTGTCGATTTGAAGCTTGGGCTGAATTTTTTGAACAAAGGCAAACCTTTTACAACATAAATTTCATCAGGGATTCCAGAAACAACGTCTAGACTGATGGGTCATGCCTGCTGTGCTCCACATGTTGGTATTGGAATGTTTTTTGAAGGAACATGGGGCCAAACAAAACAGGATCAGTTGAGCCGAGCCAGCACATCGAGGCTGGTTCTGTTTTTCTTGTGCCATAATCTCTCTCTCTCTCTCTCTCTTTTTCCCCAAACACTTTACTGTACTAAAAAAAAAGGGTGTGCACAGGCTTGCGCAAGCCTGTGGCTTGGGCGTGGCTTGGGCGTGGCGTGGGCGTGGCGTGGGCGTGGCGTGGGCGTGGCGTGGGCGTGGCGTGGGCGTGGCGTGGGCGTGGCTTGGGCGGGCGTGGGTGGGCGTGGCGTGGGCGTGGCTTGGGCGTGG
>DF241579.1:0-76560 GCA_000507305.1 Breviolum minutum Mf 1.05b.01 | reverse complement strand
TGCAATGCTGTCAAAGCGATCCATCAATAAACTCGATATTTTGAAAGTACCAACAGCGATCCAGCAGCCATGACCCTCACTGCTCACCTACAAAATCTTGACCAAATGACCAGATTAAAAGCTTTGATCCAACGACAAAAAATCCAACAGGTCCCAAAACTCCGTCATTTCAGGCCTGAAAACAGCCCATCATCTCCAGTCAAGGGCCTTCCAAATCAGGGACATTCCACAAATTCCCATTCTGTTCTGTTCAATGCAAACATGTTATCCTTCAAAATGCATACACCCAAGGATACACTTGTCATCAAAAAAATTCGAGAAGCTACTGCATCCAAACAGAGATCGATGCAAGTACTCCCAGATAGCCTTTGGAGGATGAATGGCTGGAAATATCTGATACAAACATCAATCTGAAGCATCCGTTTCCCACTGCAGTGCATATTAGTGCTATATGTCGTTTCAATCATTCTCTTACATCACTTCGACTTGCCTTTTGGTTGCACGCTGCCGTCCATCATCGCTATATCCACCTGATCCAGTCAGCATCTGCAATGACCCCTCCATGAATTTAATCAAGTGGAAGTCATGGCAAATCATGACGCCAAAAAAACATTTTAGAAAAATAAACAGCCAAGCAGTAGTTGTGGCAAACATAAAACATTATATACCAGGTGATTCAATTGAGTATAATGGTTTATCATAATCCCTATATACCTGGGAAGTATAATCCCCTATATAACCTAAACAACCAGGGTTTTTTTCATGGCTCAATTCGTGACCCTTTTTATTCCCCCAGTTTGGAGGTCACCGTGCCAACCTCTTCAGTTCGGGGTCAAGTTAACCCCTCCGAAAAAAGGTCACCATCGCAGCATTGCCAGGGTATATATATGGATGGATCACGTAGGACATAGCTAGTTGGTGGTTGAACCACCCATCTGAAAATATGCCCGTCAAATTAGATCATTTCCCCAGGTAGGGATGAAAGTAAAAAATATCTGAAACCACCAACCAGATACAGTAGGCGCTTTGTCAACGATCTTTTTTGTTTAGGCGCCTTCCCCAATGTTGCTGAAGGGTGGGTTCGAGCTCTTGGTGGAGGTGAAACCTACCAGTCGAGCAGAAGTAAGTGGCCTGCACGGTTCGGGCAAGAGGGAGCAAGTGACGAAACTTGCCCAACAAATCAAACAGAAAGAGATATGCGGGTTTCCTAAAATACGTGAAATATACAGCATTCCCATGGAAGTAGCAGAATATGGGGGTTTCCTAAAATGGTGGTACCCAACAACCATTGGTTTTCCTACTAAAAATGATCATTTTGGGGTGTTTTGGGGGTACCACCATTTAAGGAAACAACCATATAGAAAAAGTTTAGGATCCTTGCAACCTCGGATTTTCTAACTTTCGATAGACCAGGTGAGTATTTTGACACGTTGAAAAAACTGCCTTCAGAAATGTAACTGAAAAACTCCAAATGGCATAGTTTCTTAGCTGCAAACCGTTTCGCCGGTTGACTATCACTTGTTCACTGCATCGTTTTGTTGCCTTCTCCTGTGCAAAAACTCTTGTTTGTCCAAAAAAAAAATCCACCCACCCAACGTCGTCGCCTGGCGCCCAGCAACGCAACAAAGTTCTGCTTCTCAGAGTCGGCCAAATGTCCTGAAGAAAAGGCCAAGGCGGTTGGCGGAATTGGCGACTCAAGCAGCTGCGACTCGTTGGTCCTTTATCTGCGACTTGAAGAATATCTTGAAGCACCTCAAAGCAGTGATCATCAAAACCCTTATTGGGTTGGGGGATTTTTACAGATTGATGACAATATTATGCCCAGTTATATATTGGGAGTATTTCATAAGCCATGAAAACAAGGATCCCTATCAACCAACCAGTATTCAATGGAATGTCACATACAGATTTTGATTACTGCTCACCTCAAACTAAGGTGCAGCATGGACTACTGAGTAGACAAATTTTACCGTTTCGCTAAGTGCAGAATCGAGTCACTGTCTCCACAAACTGAGGCTCCATATTGTTCCTCACAGTCTCCATTTAGAAACAAGAAAAAAACATAACACAATCTTCCAGATTGCCACAAAAAAAATCAGTCTTCGAGTTCCATCGGTCATTTTTGTTGCACATATTGAAAATTATGCCGTTGTTCCATCTGGGACAAAATCTGCAGGAGATCCAAGTGGCTGCCACCATGGTTGATCAATTGATCTTTGGAGACCAGATAGAAGAAGATCCAAGTTTTCACCTGATTCCGACTCCAAAACTCGGCACATCGACTTTGTCACATCTCATCTCCAAATATTTCAAATGGTTCATACGTTTGCAAAGGAAAAAAAACATGGTAAGTATAAGAAAAAAAACAGCAAGGAACATGTCGACAGGTTGCCATGAAAATTGAAATTTTGCCGAGCTGTGAATGACATGAATCTACTGAGGTTGAAGCAATTCCAATTCAGAAAGCTCCTGAGGCAAGACTGCAAGACCCATGACACCATGGGAGTTCGGGTACCGGATAAAAACCCATCTACAAAAAGTCGAGACCTGTTTTGGAGATGCCTACCCAACCACAAAAAAAAAATGTTGCAATTTTCCAAAACACATGTTGCCAATTTTCAAAATACATTGCAGCCTTCATCGAGATGCCTACCCAACGACCATGGATTACAAACCAAGAAATCGATGTTTTTTTCCAGCCAAGCTGCTCGTAGAAGGTGAGATTCAATGCTTCTCCCACAACCATGGTCGTGTGTGGCAATCCTCAAGGACGA
This sequence comes from Breviolum minutum Mf 1.05b.01, assembly GCA_000507305.1. NCBI lineage: Eukaryota > Dinophyceae > Suessiales > Symbiodiniaceae > Breviolum > Breviolum minutum. The sequence continues at coordinate 73,786 of DF241579.1, read as the reverse complement.
TTTTTCTGACATCAAAGTGTATGAAGTGTTCAGTTGTTGACCAGAGATCTTTGATTTGTTTGGGATATGATATATTTCTAAAATTATCCTGAACTCTTCAATATCTCTACAGTGTCGTTGTAAAAATATATATTGTATACATCTATACATCACCAATCTATTATCATAATGAAAATAATGATGTTCAAATGTTCTTTCTCCAATTAACCAGCTTCATTAGCTTCTAAGCCTGTAAAAAGTGAACCCATCTCACATTTGATATCTTCAACTGGATTGTTTTGCAAACCGCCTACAAAATCATACATATATACATGTGTACATGTAACTATATGTCTTTGTCCCAAAGAATCCTTGTTTTTCACATATCAAAACGTTTTTTTGGACGCAGTTTCGGACCCAACAAGCAATGAATCTCAGCATTGAACCGCTGGCCTCCAGTGAAGCATGCCACATCACCAGGTCGAAGTAACGCGATTCGTTTGCAGCATTGCAACGCGCTGAGGTGTCGAGGGCCTTAGAGAGTAAGGGTGTTACAGTAGTGCCAGTAGTGATGGTTTATAAGGATAGGATAGAAATGAGAATCTTGGTGATGACTGTTGGTATGTAACACTTACTATACCCAAGTAGTATGGTAAAGTGCTTTCAACAATCATTGTTATTCGCAAAGTTTTGTTTCAGAAACAAAATGCAATCCTGGTCAGAGTCTTGCACGGCGTGCCAAGCGAGTCTTTCATTCAAGCAAGTCTACTGTCTGAATGATGCAGAGCACAACTACTTCAGCCTCACTTCGGTCACTATCGTTCCAAACACGCATTACTGATCGGCTTACTGATCGCATCGACAGCCATTGGACTGAATTCGAGAGGCAGTCATCAAGACTTACGGGACCTGCCTTGAAAAAGCCGAACACAGTTGGAAAAAAATCCTCTATCAATGGTGTTGGTTTCTCAGACTGCGAAGTGTTGAAGTTCCAGGATTGCCTTTACTGTTGTATCAATTTTAGATGCATGAACAATCGCATTTAGCCTGTTTTCCTCTTAACGCATCTTCCAAGCTCCGGGCAAAGGGGCTTTCTGAATAGCTCACCACCACAGGTCTGCAGCACATTTGTTCCTGTCCCGAAGTTCCGTTGAAGTGAACAATTTGTAATTCAGGATCCCAAGATGATGTTTCACATCCGCTGTTCAGTCTTTCAGCTTCTGTCTCTTCAAAGAAAAACAAGAAATTCATCAAATTCAACAAATTCATCAATTTTCAAATTCAACAAATACCTCAGGAAGTTTCAGTGGCAACATAAAACCACGAAAAAAAGAAAACAACCCATCTGAGCCGAAATTGGCGCCGAACCTGGACCCCAGAGTGCCACCAGTTTCTGACCAGAAAAATTCTTCGCAACGTTGCTCCACCAAGCCTCAAGTCGCTTGAGAAGGGATCAGAGGTCGAGGATGGCCGGATGAGAATGTGATAGAAATGGTGCCCTCAAGGCGGCGATTTCGTGATTCGTTTCCCAAAAATTGATGCGGTTGGAATGGGATGGATCCTGAAAGAACTGAATTCGAAGGAGTTTTGTTACACGTTTGGGCTGGACATTCAAAAATGGAAAGGGTCATGTTGGAATTTTGAAATTGGTTGAGTCACCTCCGCGGTCTTTTTGAAAATTGAGTCTACGCATGCTGCATGAAGGATCTGTGCCACCAGCAAAATGATGGGAAGCTGCATCCTTGCCTGGTCCACATGTAGACAAATGCCTGCTCCTGTAGATCCAAAGAAGCCATGCCCACGGTCCCAGAGTGGAAGTGGAGAAGCGGGTCCCAAGTCCTGTGCTTTTTGGATGCCAACAGTGACAGGAGAAAATGCCAAAGGGATCGGCTTTTTTTAAGAAAGGAAACTTTAGACCATCGTGTTGCTTGAAAATGAAAGATTCTCATGTTGAAAATATGTTTTAAAGTTACACTCCCTGAAACTGATATAGAACCTGAAAATGGATGGTTGGAATACGATCGTTTCCTTTTGGGGCCCGGCCTATTTTCAGGCACTTTTGCTGTTAGTTTCAGGGAGGGTAAGGTTTGTTGTCATCTTTTTTTTCTTTATCTTGCATCAGCTATATTTCCCATGTCCGCAAGGTACATCTCATCTCCTTCACATCATACGCTGTCAAGGTATCGGTCATCTCAAAGCTGCGAGCATGGGGAGCCCTGCATAAATCATGGTTCAGTGGAAGAAATGGCGAAGTATCTAAAAGGCAACTACTATTGGAGATGTAACACCAATTTTTCGCGGAAAAACATGATTATTATGGGTCCCGTTTCGGGTAATCAACATGCTTTTAAAATGGGTCTGGGAAAAGTGGATAGGCATCATATTTCACCCAGTAAAGGAGACAAAATTCATTGAAACGAGTCTGTGTCCGCAAATAAAAGCAAAAAAAACAGAAAAAAATCTTCATTACCTACCAATAAATTGAAAGGGGCCTTTTTTTTTTCAGGAACAAGTCGCTTCACATTCTTCTTGCTTGTCTTCCCTTCACTTCTCAGCCCTTGTGAGGCGAACATTTCACCAAAAAACATGCCCGGAAGGCTTGGGCCAGCTTCCAGGGGGGACTTCTTTCTGGCCTTTTTGAGCTTCGCACTTCTGCAGCATAGCAGGTCTCTGTGAATGGACCTTGAGTCGCCCAAAGCATCATTTTTGTGCGCTGACCGGTATGACAGTTCTGACAAAGTCTTGAGCTGTAAAAATCATATGCGTGGGAATAAATAATAGATAGGATATGAAATATGTATAACTTATAATAAGTCTATATATATATATATACACCTTACCTGTAATACAGCGGTATGTACTGTGATTCCTCGTCTGATTTGTCAAAGAGAAACCTCTGGTAAACTAACATGGCTATCTGGAAAATCCCCATGCTGGGCAAGAAATAGATCTTCATTCATGGTGAATTTTCCATTGCCACATATTGCCGCATTCATTCGCATGCTTCAGTGTCATCTTCAAGAAAGGACAATGCCTTCAAAAAATTGGAGAGCCTGTCCACCTGTCTGTCACGAATCTATTCCTGCAAAGGAGTTCTGTACCTTATCAAATCCATACCATTCTTGTCACGATTACACGTCACATACTTCAAAACAAACTGGATGAAGCACGGAATTGTTTTTGGTTGAATTACTGGATCTTACTCTATCTAGCTCTATATCTACTAATTCTTGAATATCATTTTGATGCACACTTTGCTTTGAAAAAATCACCAAAGGGCTCAAACAGATCATTTTGCTTTAGCTCAGGCACGGTATCGCAGAAGCTTGTCACCTCAAAGGAAACAACATTAACTAGTTGGTGGTGTCAACTCCTTTGAAAAATATTAGTCAAATTGGAAATTTTCCCCAAGGTTCGCGGTGAAAATAAAAGCTTTTTGAAACCTGAAACCACCATCTAGATTAAAGATTCAATGATGATAAATACTGAGGCCAAAGTCTGTGCACCGACCACTGTATGTTTCTTTTCTTGGTTTTTCTGCACTTAGTCCATCCAGCACCCCAATTTTGTCCATTTGTTTTTTAAGTGTGTTGAAAAAAGTGTTGGGGAGCCGTTGGTTTTTCTGAGGTGATTTTATAAAAATGGCCAAATCAATCGCAAATTCGAATCTCTTTGCTCATTTGACTCCAAGTTGCGTAAATCAATTCCAATGACTGCTTCTCGTTGAGTTTCTCCTGGCCTAACCAAGAAAACAGGTGCGACGCAAGGTGCAGGAGGTAATCAATCATGCCCAGTTTTTGTTGTCCGTTTCACCTCTATACATCTGTAGAAATTCAGTGATACCCCCCTTACTTTGAGGATCATCCCGTTTAGGAAGTGGTTATATGGTAACCTCCATTTATAAGCTGTGTTTTAGAACATTTGGAAGGGGGTTTAGTAAACCCCAGGAATTGAGGACTTACGATCACCATAGGTGTCAAGTCCTGGGATGATCCTCCGGCGGCAAGTCATCACCAGCAAACCAAGTCACGGCCACCAAAAAAGTTCACCAACCAAAGGATCATGACCTCCGGTTTGATGCACGGTGCTGCGGTACTGTAACCCGAAAAGGAAACGGTCACATATCTTAGCTGGGGAAAAATTCACATCAATCAACTCAAAAGTGCTGGCTGCTAGGGGATACGTTCCCAGAAGGGTAACCCGAACAGTAGCAATCTCTTTCATCACAAAATTCCAGGACTCCAAACCACCCACACCGGATCCCAAACAACCAATTAACCATTTGTGAAAAGATGCCATGGTCATGTCGTCATGGCTTCCGATTCTTCCATCCCTGATATCGACAAAAAATGACTGCGCCTTGATCAATGATCTTCAAGAGTGCTTCGACCGGAGATTGCTTCATCAAAGACGCCTGAAAAAAACCGTGGGGAAAAACTTTCCTGTAATTTTCTGAAAAGTCAAAAAGTTGTTGCTAAGGTATCTGAGGCTGTATTGTCATCACCTTTCAACCTTATGTATTCACCTCAAAAACCCACCTGAGGCTATGGTTTGCTAAGAAGTGATTCGCCATTTCAAATGGTAAAATCGCCATTCACCACAAACTTTCACCAACCCAACCCACATAATCATGGCTAAACTCAACCTACCCCCCCCCAACGAACCCCATCCCCCCTCAGAAGTAAGGGTTTTAAAAAATAAGGCCTTACTAAGGGAAAGGAATGGTCTTCATAAGCGGCACAGCGATTCACTTTGAAGCTCCCAACCTGTCTCAAGCTTTCAGGAATTGAGTTTTCCAACTTCAATTTGGAGATACCTGGCGGTCACGAAACGAGATTGGTTTTCAGGTTTCCTACTCTTGCTGGAAGAAATCCTGCACCACCTGGGATGGTGCTAACACCTTGTAAATAATGGGATAAACTACCAACCTCAACTGGTGCAGGATTGTAGCCATCAACAGTATGTCATGTTTCATGGTGTTTGTGTTTTGCGTGTTTTCTTGCTGCAATAAAAAACAGTTACTTGATTCGCACTGTGGCAAGATTTTCAGTGCGGTTTGGAAGGATTTCCAGCTGGTTGGGGTTGGAAGTGATTAGCAGCCAATTTGGGGCAACATGATATCCTTTGAGAAATCCCTCTAATCTCCCTAATCCCCAAAAAGCACGTCACGTTTAACTAGATTTCATATGACATATCTTTAATATATGTCAATAATATACTATGTATGTATATATATATATACATATATATACGCTCCCTGAGCACAAGTGCCAAGAAAGAATTATGACCTAAAAAGTTGGCCATAAAAACAGCGTTTCTTGTAGTCAAGCCTTCATTGAGGATGAACATCTCTCCATCGGAGTGATTTCCTCGACCTCAAATTTTTGACGCATCTCTGTGAGCATCAAAACCTGTAACAAGTTGCTAACAGTTCTACTGATCAGCAAAGAAGTCAAAAAAAATCCCTCACATGGATATTTGTTGCTCAAATAATACTCAATGTGATATTCAACGGCCAGAATATATGAGATCCATGGCATTTATCATGGTTCTATTTCCAAAAAAAATCTGAGTCTCCATTCGCCAAATTGGAGTTCAGCTGAGGGACAAAGAAAGTCCAGAAACTCAACCGTAGAGTCCACTCGACGTCCTTGCCTCGGCATGGTGGGCAAAGGCATGACACCTAAGCCTCAACCAACCTGGCCTTTATTTGACATGCAAAATGTCCCAAAAAAAAACAACAGCTTTTAATCATCCGAAACCTCAAATCACCGGAGGTTTAAGAAACAGGTTTTTACAGGTTGGATGTCATTTTCAGTTTGTTGCCTCGGCATGTTCGCTCTCTTCGGGACTCTTTGGGACTCCCCGACTTAGTTGGATCGACCAAAATGTCCAATGGCCAACCACTCGCTTTCGCAGCATCTTCAAGGCTACCACAAGGCGCCTGGATACTTTTGGGGATGGAAATCAGACAGTTAGGAATGAAATGCTGCTAACAGTGTTGAAAATCAACTTAAAATTCTCGTCCAAAAATTAAGTCATCATTCTTCTCACCTCAACGGCCAAAAGCTCATAACTAGTTGGTGGTTTTTTCCAACCCAACTAGAAAAATATGCGCAAGTCAAATTGGATCATCTTCTCCACAAATCGGGATTCCAAAAAGTCTTTAAAAACCACGACCCAGTATTGTACGACTTGATTTATGGGAATAGATACTGTATGTAGAACATATATATATACATAATTATGATATTATATATAATTATGTAATACATTCCAAAATGAGATGATTGATTTGACCTTTGGAACTCTTCCCAAAATCACCACTTCAGGGTCAGCATCAGGTACGCACCTCTTGGTACATCGGGTGCCAAAACTACCCAAACCGCTCCATCCATGGTGCCCGCGCAGTGCCCGTTGTTGTTCGCTGTCAAAAATGCTGCGGGTTTCAAACTGAACATTGTTTTGCCCGGTTTTTTCAATGCATCACCAATTTTTGTTTGAAATCCAAGAAAACATCCAAGTCCTTCCAAAAATCCAAACAAAAACTAAAATGATGATATCATATGGAATAACGTCCCGTAGTAAGTTTCCAACGATCTGCTGTTGAGCTGCCAGTCACCTAACATGTCCAATGTCAATACAGGACGTTTGGGAGAAAATCTCTCATCTAGGTACAGGTCTATTTTCAGTTATGTTCTATTATATAATTCAGAAATTCTTCATTCAAAGTACATTGAGAACAAAATCTTAAATTGAAATTTGGCTGGGAGTCTACAAATTTACAATATCGCTTACGATTTGCCAGTAGCAAGGAGTAGTCGTATCAATCCCTTCGTTTTTTTGGCCATTTTTCACGTATTGACCTCGTCAGCGAAGAAAGCTGCCGATGGCGGGGAGCGAGCTGAGGCTGAGGCCTCGGGGAGATTCATTGTCACCTGCAATTGCCTTCTCCGCCTTTTTGTTGGGGACCATTAGATTTTCCCAGAAACTAGTAGTTGAAACTGCCATTTCAGTTCTAATATCAAGTTCAAATTCTAAGGCATGATGAAATACCATAGTCTATATAGTCCATACTGTTGATGGAAGAAGTCCTACACCAGTGAAGAAGTAATGTGGTTGGGATCGACTAAGGCTAAAGTTGCAAAAAACACATTGGCTATATCCTCGCCCTTCCCATCCATCTCCTTAAAAATCTACAATGCCTTTGTTAGTTGAGTCAAAACTTTACATCTCAGATATACCTCCCAAAAAAAACAATCCTTTCTAGCTGTGCTCCGTTCTGTCTCACCAGCAACTTCCTGTTTGGGATTTTGTAGCCCAAAACAGGCTTCACGTCCATTGGACTTTCTCGACCCAAATTCCAGCTAAGCACTCCAGGCGACAATTTCAACCATCGAGCTGCAGCTTTGCTGGAGCTCTCCGAAGAAAGAACTTCCACAAGTTCTAAATCGGGTCGAGTCCGGCCCCCCAAGTTTTGAGCTCAGTTGGGAATAGCCCAGAAATTTGGAATCTACTTGAGTTCTAAAAGTTATTTTGATACAAGTGGTATCAATCAACACCCAACGAGGATTTGAGCACCAACTCCTTGAGCCACTTTTTCTTCAAACGGCCGACGTTTTTCCAAAAGCTGTCGGCAAGATGCCAGCTTTCGCGAAAGGTTTTTCAGGTCGGTGGGGCTGCGAGATGGACACGAACCAAGTGGTCTTTGTCAGTTGGTGTCTTTCCCTCACTTTTTGCTATTCCAGAATGAAATTGGAAATTGCAACATCAGAAAAAATCAGGACCCAAACCTTTGGCGTATGGCATAAGATTTAGCATTGTGACAAACCTGTACCATGCTTGGGCCGTATCCACAAAGTGTGGCTCTTCAGGTTCGCAGTCAGAGGCATTCCAAACTCATCATCTTCACAAAAAAAAATGTCAGGCTTATCATCAATATGGCATCCACCTCAAATTTGCTGAGAACCTTTTTTTTTTGCGCCCCACACTTTGCTGATTCAGCTCATCAGCTCAGGTCTCAAACCAGTGACATTGAAATTGGTTTCCGACCGGGCCGGCTGCCTCAGTGATGGGCTGTTGGTGGATTTAGTCTTGTCATCGTCATCGTTTTGGTCTTTGTCACCTTTTTTCTAGTTGGTGGTTGAAGCGAACCACCCGAACTAGAAAAATAGGAGTCCAAATTGGATTATGTCCCCAAATTAAGGGTGAAAATGAAAAATATTTGGAAACAAAAAAACACCTACCGGTAGTTTGGCCGTTTTTGAGCTCACCTGATCCCAAAAAAACAAAAGTTCAGCCCGCCCAGGAACCGCCAAATGCTGCATGGCCCCAAGTGATCAGTTCACCATCTTCTCTCAGTGCTGCAAATGCACCTCTAGAACCTGTGACGAATCATCACTTGGCTCAGGTAGTAGCCTTGTGCCTTTGGACCCCAAAACCATAAAAAATGAAGGTTATGGGTTCCCAAAATATGGGTTATAACCACAAAAAATGAAGGTTATGGGTCCTATGGTGGAAGGATATGATTTGACAGAAACAGCAAACTGATGCATTACTTCTACCAAAAGATGCATATAAATTTAGTGATTGAAGCATGTCAAACGTGGAAACCCCCAGCCGCTGAACATGTGGAAGCTGAGGTTCTGAAAGAAAAATTGTCATGGTGCAAATTAGGAAAACACTTTCCATTCCAATTGCGATGATCTCTCTTGAACACTTTGAACTCAGAAGAGTTCAAATGAAAATGTTTGCTATCCTTTGACTACCCCCAAATCTTTGAACCCCAGTTTTGCGAAAGGTTAGCCAACCGAAAAAAGAACACAACAACTGCCGTGCAAACAGCCCTTGATTTGCCCAGAAAGACACCTTGTATCTGCTCAACAGAATGGAGTTGGGATTGTACTCGCTGACTGTCTCCTCCTGATGCCTTCACAAGCGATGCAAGTCACATGTCCCTCTCACCATTCCCAAGTTGCCCATCAATTGGTTCCATGGATGGAAAACCTGTCTATAACTTCACTTTCAAGCAATCATTGATGTTGAATTTTCCAAATTTCCATTTTTCCATCACTTGGGACGTCAAATCAATTCAAAGCAGTATGGCCTTGTTGCCCCACGTGACAACACTTCCATCATCTCGAATTGCGGCAAAGGCTTGTGATGAGGCGGCAATCTCGCGAACTCCTTGAAGCTGATCTTGCACTAAACCTCAGCGGTTGATCGCTGGTGCTGTGTCCACCCACACTGAAGGTGCTGGGTGTGATCATGAATAGCCGGGGTCTCAACGAGTCAAATTGCAAGCAACATAGCTTTAGCGGGGGGTCATCTTTGTTTGGGAGCGGTTTGATTTTGATGATTTTTGTTTGCGAAGTGTTCAACAAAGCTGTCTATCAAAAGTGGCTTGTGCAATTTGAGCCGGGTGAAGGGTCCAGTTAATGTATTAAGTGTATCAGAGTTGGACCTGCACGTCAACTAGCTGCCAAAATACCCGAAAGACATCCAGTTTTGCAGGCTTTGTTTGCTTCGCTAAGTGAAAGCAGCGGTGGTTGTTGAAGCAAAAATTGCAAGAATTGTCAGGCCCTTAAGATAATGAGGAGGCTGCAAGTTCAAGCCCGTTTCTAAGACTTGTTCTTTAACAGGGGCGCCAAGGAGTTCGCAAGATGTTACACAGCGCTTGCTAGAAACTTGCTGCACAATGGTGGCCATTTTTTCGTCGGGGGAAACAGCTCATTGGTCGTTCCAATTAAAGTTGTGAAGCCCTGCATCCTACTATCGAACCCAAACAAAACCACCAGTTTGGGGTGTTTCATCTTTTTGTTGGGTTGGGGTAGTCTCAGAAAATTGTACACTTCGCATTTAATTAGGGATACAAGAAGGTCAGTTAAGACTTGTAGAGAGAACGAATCTGTTTTGGACCAGCTCATATTACTTGATGCTACTCCAATGCTTCTGAATTCCAGATTTCTATCTGTCGGCCACCCACATGTCATGACTTTCATTCCAGGGTTGCATGTGTTTTGTCTTCCCAAGTTTTTTTCAAAAGGTTTTCCACTCACAACCCCACACACAAAAAAGCATTACCCAAAATGAAGTTGAGTATAGCCCTGATAAGTTGCCTTCTCAAAAGGAAAGCAATCTTCCAACCATCATTTTTCAGGGACTATGTTAAGCTTCCAGGGAGTGGGTGAATTTGAGTCATCAACTTGTTCCTTTGGAGCCAAAGCAGCTGCTATCGCCACCACAGGTGTCATCTCCCCAAGTGACAACTGTTCCATCCTGTCGAATCGCAGCAAAAGCGTGAGACGATGCTGTGACCTCAACAGTGAGAAGTGAACCCGGGAAAAAAACGGCAACAAAGGGAATGGTGCAGGGTTTTGGATGAGCAATTCTTGATGTAGGTGAATTGAAATCACATTCTATCAGCCAAGATTTCGCTGAAATTAAGTGAGGATTCCCGTACTATTCGTCAATACCTTTGCTGTGACACATTTCTCTTGTAGACATCGCGACATCTGCGACCGCAATGATACCTCGAATGTGAAAACAGGTCAACTACCATGACAAACTGTACAAGTTGGATCTACCTCCCACCCAGTAACAGTGGCATCTAGTGGTTTAGAGAGATTCCCTACTAAAGATGGAATAATCCTGCTGGTGACTGGCATCCTGGGTTGGGGGCAGATCCAACCTTTACTAATAATATACAGTAGATAATTCCCTATACATCATCCCTGCAATACTTCTACAAACATCCTCTCGCTCGTTTCTTCACGGAAGTTCAATAATTCAACCCCCAATCTTATTTGGAAAACCACCTGTCACCCAGCTTTTCATCAAAAAACCTAGCTTTCATCAAAAACATCCAACTTAAAAAACTGAAAAAAAAAAGAGAACCTAGCTTTCATCAAAAGTTGGATGGTTTCTTATAATCCCTATATAACTGGGTAGTATAACCAGGGTTTTTTTCGTGACTCATGTGTTTTGTTCTCATTTCGGGTCCAAAGTGGCCTGTCGCACACCATGAAGTTGATCTTGTACGTGGCTGCTATCACCACCAGCTTTGTCGTCGCCCCAAGTGACCACCCGGCCATCGCTTCCTTGGGGGTTCAAGGTGGTCTTGTAGGATTTTTAGATCAGATGGATACACCCCGGAAAACTAACATGGAACCTGAAAATGCCTCCTTGGAAGAGGAGATTCCTATTAGAAACCATCATTTTCAGGTTCCATGTTAGTTTTCGGGGGGGTAGATTGCTTCTTATACATTACACCCCCGAAAACTAACATTTTGAACCTGAAAATGCCTCCTTGGAAAAGGAAAAACATCTGAACCAAACCTCCATTTTTGGGTTCCATGTTAATTTTCGGGGGTGTATAGTACATGATTTCTTAGATATTATTATGTAATAAATTGTTTTATTCAAATTATATGCTGACACTACATATTATATATTATATATTATATACGTTGGAGATCGTTGAAGATGATACACTCAGATACAACACGTATTTCCATCCTTCTGGCCTTCCCCCAACAAAAACTTACGCCCCAGTCTTTTTTCAACCCCGGGCCCCAAAAAAATTTCACACTTCGCCATGTTTGTTGAAATTGCAAAAAGAGCTGCGAACCGCGGCAAAGGCGTCAAAGGATGCAACGACCTGCTTCACCGAAAAAAGATCCTTCTGTACATGGCTGCTGTCGGCACCACCCGCTTCATCGCCCCATGTAACCACGGTTCCATCCATCCGCACAGCTGTGAAAGCGGTATCTGCCCCAATCACCTGGACAAAATTGTGATTTTTGGGGTCGGATTTTCTTGGTGAAAAAAACATGGCAAATTGTTGGGGGAAAAAAAAACTGGAATCACCTTTGAGTAGATTCCCTATCTTTTTTTTTAATTGGCACCTCTCTCCCCTTCAAAAAAGGTTAACCCCAGCCTGCTGAACTTTCTGCAAATGCTCCCTCACTTTACTGCTGTCACCACCAGATTCGATTTCTCCCCAGGTTACGACGCTTCCATCTTGTCGAACTGCAGCAAAGGCGTGCATGGAAGAAGCAATCTGCTGAACTGCGTGAAGTTTGTCTCGGATGGAATTGCTTTCTCCACCACTCACCTGCACAAAACTTAGGGAAGCCCCCAGGACTATAAAGATTAAACTCTTAGTAAGTTACACTAAAAACAACCCCACTAAATCAACTCACAGGGGCGGTCATTTTTTCAGGCTATTACCCTATATTGGACGATTTTTTCAAAGCTTTGGCCAAGTCACAATGTGGCCCCAAGTTACCACGTCGCCACCCTCTAACAAAGCCGCAAAAGCATGGCCAGTTGCAACCACCTCGCGAACCTTTTTGAGATTTTGAACCTTAGCTTTCGCGACTCGACCCATGGACCACGGTCGGATGTTCGGTCCATGGTTGTGTTTTTTTTATTTCTGACCAAGGGGGGCCACGAAAAAACGGCGGACAACCAAAAAAAACATTAAGATAGTATCTATAGATATTAGTTGGATGATCAACCAGAAAAATCCAACACAAACCTTCCCCATATCATCCGAAATATCTCCCAAATGGTATCATGTTTTTTTCCACTCTTCCCAGACAATCAAAAAAAAGATATGTGCTGGGGGTCTAAACTCGTTGTATTGGTTGATGGTCATCCCACCTTGAATAGGGAATCCTTATAATGGGTCTATAAAAGCCTACGGAAAGGGGTTGATTTTCCCATCCCCTACGTAATAGGGAAACCCCTCATGGGAAGTTGATCCACTATCCGATCGCAAAGTATCAAGCAAAACTTTGGAGCCCAAGGCACTCGTATGTCGCATTGGTTGACTTCACCCCATGTCACCACATCTCCAACTTCACGCACTGCTGCCCAAGCACCATCGGCTGATGACACAACTTGCTGGAAGCAAGGGGGTTGCCAGGTACATTGTCCACCCCAAGCAACCAAACTGCCATCTGCTTCAATCAGCACCTAAAGCCAAGCCAATTAGCACCATCTGTTTAGAATGTACTCAAACAAACAAAAATTAAATCCAGAATTCATGCTGGAAAAAATCAATCGCTCATCAAAATTCATCTGTTGCAGACTAGATATCTATCACTCACTCCAGAAACTACAAGGGCCATCAACAAACTGCCTTGCATGCCAACTAACATCCCATTGAAACTATTTCCAACTTAACTTGTATTGTGAAGCATCATAATATAGCTTTTAAGTGAACCCGTAAAATGAGAAAAAAAGATGGCCGCCCATTATATTTACACAACTCCACCTCGAATTTTTTCCACCTGGAAAATAGATGGCTCGGCGTGCAACCTCCCATGAGTCATTGGTATGATCATCCACCCCCCAAACCTAACTTCGAAAAAACGAACTTTGGGAGTTGGAGCTTTCCCTCCATCTACATTGCCATGCCCCGCAACCAAAACTCCAGCAACCTCAAATCAATCAAATCCATCCATCCGTTAAGGGGTGGCACGAAGGTTGGTGATCGTATGTTGGATGTCAAGGTTGGTCTTCGTACCAAGGCATTGACAGTATCACCATCTTGTAAGCCTACGTCAGCCAGAGTGAAGCTGCCACTCAGCACCTGGGAATGTGACCACGTGAAATCCTATGGGAAGTTGACTAGTTGGTGGTTGAACCAACCCTTTTGAAAAATGTGCGAAAGTCAAATTGGATCATTTCCCCAGGGTTCGGGGTGAAAATATTTTTTCATTTGAAACCACCAACCAGTTGATGGTTGAAGCACAACCCATTTTTCAAAAAATACCCGACTCCAATGTGCAGGGGAACTATATTTTTATAACATATCTGACTTTTCAAAAAGGGGAGCCGCCGGATCTCAAATCATCGACTTCCTCAAAGGGGTGCCCGGTTCCCGGGAGTCGGATAATGTGAGTTTCCCCATTAATTACTACGTAGTCAAGTTGGACTTTTGGGGGGCCCGAGGGGTTTTACAGGTCCTCCGGACCGGCTTAGATTTGTTCCCATCTTCAAAATCACTCACTTCGCGCAGCCGGTGTCGCCGCTGTGACCGGCATGGTTTGCATTTTGATAGAGTGCGAAATCCATATGAAATCCATACAAGAGTCTCAGACTGTTTTCAACTGTAAGTCATCAAACCAAAAATATCTCCAACAGAAACCTCACCATCAACATCAACGCTTGAAACAGATCAAATATGTATATTATCTAAATCGTTTATCTTTGCATGATACAGGCTGTTTCTGGGCACATTGAATCACGGAATCCATACGTCAAATCTTAAGCTAAGGTCCCCCACATCACTTCTGCTCAGGGATGCAATGCCCACTCCAAGCTCCCGTTCCGCGGTGCGGCGCAACTCGTAGACGTAGGCGTCGGCCGTCAAGTCTACTGATGCGGTCCGACCGCTCAGCAAACGCACATGCAGATGCATTTTTTGTCGTTTTTGACGACGCGGCGGATTCGTAACAAACCAGATTTTTTAAAGGAAAAAGGGTGACCTTCTTGTTGAAATAGAAACGCGTGAAACAACCTTTGAACAAAACATGGTAGAAATGTGAATTGTACTGCTGAGCTTTAAAAAAAGAACTGTGTAGATAGAGAGTGCAGAAGAAAAAAAATCGCTTGAATACCTGCGAGTCTGTGAATATGGTGGAGTTGTTGTGAGAATACTGGACTTTTGTACAAAAAGCCAACCAATTCCCAAATCTAAATTCTCGAATGCAGCCCGTCTTAGGCTGCCTACGCCGCTCAGATAGCTGCAATGAACGAATCGAGCGAGTTTGGAAAAATACACCATTTCCCGCTTCGGCTATCTCCAACAACACAGATGGCACTTTCTCACCCCCCTGAGCTGCACACCACCTGCATAAGCACTGGTGATTGCCCACGAGCCTGCCGAACCGATCATACGACTCTAAGGCATGTCAAGGAGAGATATCAAAGCTACCTGTAAATTGAGCTTCCAAAGCTAAACATCTATGTAAATGTATATATTATATAAGGTTCTATAAGCCAAACTAGAGCAAAAAGATTTTCGTGGGATTTTCAGTTGATAGAAGACATCACAAGGCAGGATGCAAAGGCCTACTACATTGGAACAACTCATGGAAACTGTCTCCTAAGCCCTAAGCCCAGTCATAACCCCGCTAACAAGACCAGCATTAGTTTGTTGCTATTCAAAGGTGAAGTAGTTGCTAAATCAACAAAAGTTTGGGGTGGTTACATTTTGTGGTTACGAAGTTACAAGCCAATTTCAAAAAAAAGCCGACTATCCCATAGCATCCATAAAACTCGTATATTTACCGACATTTTATACCATAAAAAACCCAACCAAAATGTAGGTAAATATTCCAGGTCCCATGGATGGGTATTGTTTGCAATAAAAGGTAAGCCCAAATTTGCGCGGAAATTTTCCTCCAGCGCAACTGCCATCGGCATCAGCGCGACATAGATGGCCTCAGGTGGTTTTTGTTGCAGGAAACAATGCGAGGAATCTTGGCCTCAAAAAACTCATGAAAAACATCACTCAAAATGTATATGCATGGGTTATCTAGTCATCTATACGGAAGATGAAGCCTCACTATAGAAGAGGGTTGCAAAACTGAGAGGAAAAAAAAAGGAACATCAATTCAGTAACTCAATAATTCAAACACGTTTTTTTGTAAAGGGTGATGGAAAAATACCCTCCTATTTCAAAACCACATGAAAACCCCAAACCAAAAAAAGTTCAACTGCCAAAAAGGATTCGTTTCCCCAGATCCATTTCACAGAGGATTCGTGAAAATGTCCCATCCGAGATTCCCCCCCTCAAAAGTCACTGAAAAATGGCACATTTGATTGGTGATTCAATCCCGAAACACCCAACTGAAGATTCCACGTTTGAAGATTGGGGCAATGTCCAACAAGACTTCCCAGGGTTCGCCTCGCTCCACCCACGGCAAAGCAGCTGCACCACGTCGTTTTTTTGTTGGGCCGGAACTTTGAAGTTTGACGATTTTTTTTCGTCGAAAAAGAGTGCACTGACAGCACTCCAAATCGACACATCTGAAAGGCAGATTCTTCACCGTGAACACACCCAGTGGGCCTCTGCTGTTCCTTTGACGCGAAACAAAAAAAAAACATCCTGTCCTGTATCTTTGATTTCATCCAGTCCGTGAAGCTCCATACCTCCAGAAGATCCTGAAAGATTCCTGAAACTTCTCACCATCGCAAAGGTCCAAAAGCCTCAATCTCACATAAAGTGAGTGCCTCGCCACTGGGTAACACCACACCAACGACACTGCCCAACATCGTTTCGTGACAGGTCACCATGCGCCGTGCGCCTCCAGGCAGCATCCGCTGGATGTGGCCGCAACGCGGGTTGTTTCGGGGATCTGGATCAAAGCCAATACGAACCTGTTTTCAGCAGTGAAAAGTTGTCGTTTTTTAGTGGTGTATGAAATTGAGAGACTGTATGAATCATTTGGATGAAATTTGTTGATATTCATTGAATTTGTTCCAGATGTTTTGTCAACAAAAATACCACCACAGCGTAATACTACCTGGATGTTTAACAAGCATCTTCGGATGTGCGCATCTGCAATTGGCTACCTCTGGACTTCAACAACTTTGAGGTCTGTAAAGCTTCTGCTGAAAGAAGACAAGTAGGAATCCGAAAGAACTCTCGAATGCAGAGATTAGAAAAAAGATGGGAAAAGAATGGGAAAAGATGAGAAGAAACTTTGGGTTTCGGGTGTTCTAGAAGTGCACCAATGTGTTGACTCACCTACCAAACAAAACACAAACCACTGACGCACTATGAAAATTCCTCCCTGTCTGAGGGCCTCCCAGCCATCTAAACGCTCAAAACAGCAATCCCACCGGCCCAACACGCGCACTGCTGACACAGCATGAGTAAAAGCAAAGGCAAGATCAGCTGCCCACCAACCACCATCATTGCGGTCCTAATGGGGGAAGACAAAAGAGCTTAGCTGAAGGTCATCTTGTGTCATCAACAAATATAGATACAGTATTGGATCAAGCCCCGTTACTCAGACAAAATATGACAAAATCGGATCTCTCACGAAGGAGACCCGTTGACTCTGTGAATAGCTTTGCACCTATAAGCCTATAAGGATACTTGCGCAACGACAACAAAACCATTGGCTGACATTCCATTGTACTGGTTGGTTAATAGGGATCCTTACAATGGTTTACAGTATTATTGTCTCTATACAGCTGGGTAGTATAACCCCCTATATACAACAAAGCACCAGGGTTTTGATCACTTCTCTTGTTGTACATGATGGATGGTGATGGTACATAAGCATCCCGCAAGGCCCGAATTCATCAGCAGTCCAGCAGTTTTGATACCTTTGACTTCGACTTGACTTTGCTTGTCAGTGTATTATATTGTGATTATATTGTGAATGTAATGTATCTAGAATATATTGTATAGAATGTATATGTATATCACGTGTGTGTATTATAAATATATCATATGTGTATGATGTTCCGCAGGGACTTGGAACCATCCAACTCGGCGTCCTCGGCAGTGTGGCTACAGCTGCCTGCTAAAAAATGTGGGTCAAACACGCCATCGATCGCACGTGATGGCACACCACCCCAATCCAAAGAAGATTGCCGTGCTTGGTGCAATGGAAGAGGCAAAAGGTCTTGGGAAGTTAGACCAAAGGTGGTACCTGGAACACCAGTTGCTGTTAATTTCCATCAACTTTACCCCTAAAACCAGCCACAGTTGCCCAAAAAAAATGCTACTTTCCTATGTTTTGCCAGGTAACTAGCCGCCAAACTCAGAAGTTCTTCATCACAATCTGCATAGGTCATACACCACAGCGAAGGTGCAAAGCTGGTGAAGAATCGGCACGCTGCGTCACTGCGGCATCGTTCTTCACAACGTGGATCATAACCTTCAAAGAGTTGCGTGTCTTTCGAAAGACATCCACGGTGACAACACACTCGACCCATTGATAGGCGAAACGCTCCTTGGTCGCTTTGAGGTACCAAAACCTGCAGATTCGGAAGAAACGGCGCTGAAGCTGAACCCACAAATGCTACATAACGTCCTTCCAGCCCACACACAGCCACCATTCCCTCGTCCTTGCCATCGTTTCGACGATTTTGAGCTTTGCATCGGTGATTCTGATGCACGTCTGGAGAGTCTCCCACTGTTACTTCAAAGACATTTGCATCATGATGCATGGGAATCTGTATCAGCTTCCACTGCACAAAAGCCACAGTCAACCTGTCTGGAAGCTCCATTCTCCACCAGGGCACACTCATTCCATGAGTTCTACCACTAAAAGCTAACGGAAGGAAAGCGCCATTGGCTACAATATCACGTAGGCGAAGACACTGCACATCATCTTCAGTGATGGGAGCCCAACAGTCATAAACCGCTTGAAGTGCCGAAAACAAGTCATCAGATTCCGAAACATCGGTCAGATTGTTGCGTTCAAACTGAACTCGTTCCGGGTATTGCGCACTGATCTTACCCCAATTCAACATTTGTCTCAGAATAAAAACATCAAAACCTTCCGTATCAATTTTCAAAAGATGAAGACTGGTCACATTGTAACGTTGCATTAAAGATGCATAACTCACAGTCGGTACTTTCACGACCATCTGTGCTTCCAAAGCTTTTTCAGTACCTGCATGTACAGCAACCAAGGTTGCTGGTTTGTGGAGACTGGCGGTAGCTCTAAACCACCAAGGAAGACAATAAGGCCTTGGCGACTCATGGCCCCTCCAGTGCAACTAACAGCGAGTTTGCACCCAAAGCCATGGTTGGTTGGTTCAGATGAGTCATTTCCTTTCGGGATTCCAGCCTATTTTCAGGAATTTTTTGCTGTTAGTTTTTGAGGGAGTGTATTATACCAAAAAAGAAAATGTTACAAGAATCCATCTCTGAACTCCGTAAAAAGAAAACTCCCGCAAATGTTTCTTTTCGATGTCTTCCCTTGGGGGTTCGGAAATCGTTTTCCCCAAAATCGAGGTGAAAAGCTTCGTGCAAACAGAGTTACAAGCCCAATTGTCGAACCGTGGCATTGCTGCAGTGCGGTTCCATATACTCCTCAGTGGCACCGTCTCTTAAAAAGGTCCATGATGCCAATATGTGGATGAAATGATCGACCATCTTCTGCCTTACGCCTCTAATCGGAAGGGTTGTCTCTTCACGGAAGGCCCAGCAAGCACAAACTTGCGAAGAGAAGTATTGATGGAAAAACTCCAACGATCACCACCTGCTATGAATATTTCATAATATGTCACGCGCCTTTTTTTGGGGGTCGGATAAACTTTCTCAAGCTCTCTGTTTATTGGTGCAGATCTGCAGTATGTTCATTTGGCTGGCCAAATTATAAATTTTCACCAACCTAGGTTTCCCTGAAGGGGATTTCCCTTACTAAGCCACCATTTGGGGTGAAAACTCGTGTGAGGTCGCTATAATTTGACCAGATTTGGGTTTTGCATACCAAGAGTCTGGCTTTACCACATACAACTCTGCTTCTCCATCCTCTTCCGCTACCGCCGCACGCAGCTTTGCCTGCCCTTCCTTCACTGGAAGCTGATGAAAATGCTCTTCCACCGGCTCCACTGACAAACCAACAACACCTTCCACCAGTGAAAAACTACCGCAGTTGGTGGTTGGTTCACCAACGCCATCTGAAAAATATGCTCGTCAAAATGGGTTCATCTTCCCCAAGGTTCGGGGTGAAAATAAAAAATATTTGAGTTGCCACCACCTAGAAAAAAAAATGGCGACTTGATTTGAGTTTTCCAAAAAAATTGGGGTGAGCTTTTGTTGGGGGAGGTTTTGAAACAACTAGAATTTAGTTATCCCTTGGAAAAGATCCGAGGGTGGTGATGAAAAAATTGATGTGAATGTTTGGAATCACATTTCGGAACCTCAAGCATCAAGGTTCATTCATGGGATTTTTCATGAGAAAATTTCATGAGGATTTTCAGTGGAATTTCATAATAATTTCATAGGAAATTCATGGATTTTTTGAGGGAATCTTTAAAAAAAACTGGTGTTTTTAAAGGTTTGCATCTTCCAAAAACCTTGGATGCCATACAACTGCTGCGCTAAGGTATCGAAATCTGCTGTTCCAATCTCCTGAGGCAACGATGTGTGAAACGTCATTTGGTGGAAGAGGTGGATATTCATGTCTCCTTCTAAGTGCATAATATATATATTACTTACAAATATTACAACAATTGAAGCTACAAGCAATCGACGATTTCGGGGGTAGCTTTATTTTGGCTGCAAGCCTCAAGAGCTTCAAACAAACTCGTGGTGTCATGGTCTCCAAGCAGTGCTGCTTTCGTCATTGCAGGTTTCTAATGGGCAAGTGTCTACGTAGTCGAAAGCAATGCATTGCGCACGCCAAAGGCAGGAAAACAATGCAGCCACCCATGAAAAGCTCCGCTGCTGAGTGGCTGTGAGCATAGAGGCCCCAAGTGTCCCCCCAAGTCTTGACTTGAATAACTTTGCATGTGACAACCGATAGGGACATCGTTTTCAAGACCATGTTTAAACAAAGAATTGTTTCCTCTGTCCATCCAACCAACACAATAAATTCATGAACTTTCGGTGGCCCGCTTTTACGTTTCCAAAGATATCATAGTTGGCGGGACCAGGGACATTGGATGCCTTCTGATCATGGAAAGCCCATCAAAACAATTGAAGAATGTGTTTTTTCTCTAAACCAAAAAGAATGGCGTTTTGTTTAAGTTTGAATGCATGTTTGGGAAGTCTATGCACAAAAGAACATCACTGCCGACTCTGCCAATAAGAAGGCTGCCATCCATGGGTCCATGAAAAGCTTCCAGTAAGGTGTCTTGTTTCTTGCTTGACAAGGAGCTCTTATATGAGCATTTGATCATGAGTATGGCCACAGTTCAGAGGCTGACTTGCAAGGTTCTTGACAACAAGTATCTGTTGACAACAGAAACACGAAGTAGTTAGTAGTTGATCCTTTTCACGCCTAAGTGTTCCTGCAACATTCAAACCTGATGGAAAAACGCTATGCCAGTCTGGCTGTCCTCAAACAAAAAAACTCTATCCCATCCCATTTCACGGGTTGACTACCAGTTGGCTCTATCCAGTCATTTCACAAACTTAAGCATCATTGACAAAAAAAGTCACAGAACCTCCCTTCTACAAACTTTGCAACCAACCTTTTTTTGTTCGCCTTTTTTTTCAGGTGGCCAAAAAAAAATGCGGAGAAAACTCTCTGAGTCCTCCGACCAGCTTGGTCACATTTCTTTTCAGCGCCATGGTGGTTTCGCTACTGGACTTCCACATAAATCCCTCCGCTGCGCACTCTCACAGCTTGAAGCCCAAAGGTCGGTCGGTCCACGGTAAACAAAGAGGTGACAAGTTACAACCCTTCATACGGGAAATGGTTGGGTAACCCCTATAACCCTGTCTATGTGCAGGGTAACTTTTGTTCATTCCGACTTCCATCTCTCAAGTGTTTTTTGTATTTTTTCGATCTTCTTTTGCTTAATTTTGCAGTGATGCAACACGATTCAAAAAACTCACCCATTCCCAGCTCTTCCCAGCTTCTCACGTTGAACTGTTTTTTTTCGGCCTTTTAAAGGTCAAAAAAAAATCCAGGAGACCACAGTAATATGAAATTTACCACAGATTCATGGTCTCCCATGAATTTTCTCCCTTTGGGAGATTTCTGGTCCATCTTTATGCCGTATCAAAAGAACCCAAGTTTCAAGGAGTTGGAACAAACTGTTGAGATGTAACATTTAAAATTTAAACGTGTGTTTTCTTGTTCGGACGTTTTTTGCCAGGTCCAAATGTAGACACGGTAACTTGAAAAATCCTTGCAAGTATCTTCCTTCACTCTTTGAGATACCAATCTCTCTGTGATTGGAGCCACTGAAAGACCTGAACATCCGCCACGAATCTAAAAAACCTCTCTCCAAAATGAAAAAGTTACCAAATTCACGCTCACCAAAAAAAAGATGGCAGTGTAAAAAAGATCCCCCATTTTCAATATAGGAAACACACACACATCTGAAAATTCATGGTGCTGATTTTGTCAGCCCCAGGCTGGATGTTTCTCGGGGAAAGGGGGGGGGAGGTGAGTATTTCGCATCTATCACCCAACCTCGGTGGCCACTTCCAGGTTGTCGGCATTCTTGTCTGGATGCCATTTGAGGCAACTGAACCTCGGCTCGAAGGTTCCCCAAAAACCCCGAAAAAATCTAACATAGCTGACTAGCTATCAAAGATGACGCCATGTTTGGGAAGGAGGCACATCTTCCAAACCATCATTTTTGGTATCTATGTTAGTTTTCGAGGGTGTATATAAAAGCGAGAAGCTTCAAAAAAAAACGATACACAGTTTCTCTTCCCAAAGAAATAAAAACACCAATCTCCATTCCTGGACTTTCACCAACTCAACACCCAAAACGAAAACGCAACACGTTTCTATCGATGGATGTTGGAAGTCACCTGGTATTTTCCCGACGATTTCAAGCAACTTGAAGGTCTTCTTCCGCGATGCGATGTCCTCCTTGTGGGTGCTTTCCAACCTGCTGTGAGTCGGTAAAGGTTCTTTACCGTGAGGGGTCCGGGAAAATGACGAGACGCGTCACGAGTGATGGGAGTGACTTCCAACAATGTTGTGACTCTAAAAATGCCATGATGAAATGCTAGAAAGAGCTGTCAGAAAACCAAGTTGTTCTATGTTGTTGTGAATTCCTTCATGTACATAGATTGATACACCTGCTCGAGCTGCGCTGGGCAAAACAAGCTTGCGAACAGTTCTCATGCAAGGAATTGACTACAGCCTTTGCAGAGTTGCATTGCAGGAAAAGCGACTCAGTTTTTAACATGGCTTTTTCCATGGCTTTTTCCCAAGAAAAAACCCCACAAACCTGTTCAAACAAAAATCTTTGTTTGGGTTTTGGCCCCGTATCTGCAACCTGACCCCAACTGTTCCTCGAAACACACCAACAAATCACGTTTCAAAGCAAGTCTGTTGCACTGCGCATTGACTTCCAGCAAAATGGCGGCCACCTGCTTGTTGCATTCCCCAGGATTTTGTGGACTTTTTTGGGGAGAGAAAGCGGGTTTTTTTCACACTGTTGATGGCTCAGAAATGCTGGCGATCACCAGTTGAGGTTGGTAGTTTATCCCATTGAATCTTTGACCATGAAACAACGGACACACGAGATTTGCCACACCGAAGTAAAGACAGGATCCTGTTATTTCAGCATCAATTCTCAGGCGCCAAAACAAAATTAGTTTCAGAAAAACGATAGTTACAATGTTAATATCCACAAACTCAACAAACTTGAAATAAAAAACGTAAAAAACCCAGACAGCGCCATGAAAAATTCTATCTATCCTAAAATTCAACAAAAAACTCCGTCTCGACACGTCCACCTCTGGGTTCTGACTCCATGCGGGGGGACCCGGTGGCTCTTCCTGGAGATCAGCGGCAGCCACACTTTGCCGAGAAAAAATGGCCACTTTGGAAATTTTCCGCCATTTCTTAGCTGCGCATAGACAGGGTTATGAGGCTACATCCCTTCATATGGGAAATGGTTGGGTAACCCTATAACCCTGTCTATGTGCAGCTAAGATTTTCATCAAGAGAATGCTCCCCCCAAAAAAAAAATCTGTCCTTCTTGGGAGGTTGCGGCTGCGCATGAGTACGGTGGCCCCTGTACAGTGGCTCAAGAGATATCCACAACTGCACATTCATCTGTTCCAAGAAAGTTGCCCGGTTCTCATGAGTGATTCGAACCTGAATAAGCTTCAAAATAGCTTGAAAAAGAACATTGCCTTTAAGCATATCTTAAAGAAATCTAATATGATTTCCTTGTGTCGATTTTCACGGATCTAGAAACACATAAATACATATTACATATTACATACATCAATATGTGAAGCAACAAATCAGGATCACTTGGCCTCGGCTCTTTGTGTCGATCGTGCACCTGAATCCACAATTAATTTGCGATTCTGGTCCACCAAAAATAACTGCCCAAAAGCAAATCGTCCGAAAAAAACATGCATTCTCTCAACATCTTCGGCGCCCGGTTTTTTTGTGCTGCCTATCATTCTGCCGAGTTTACCACGATTTGGAGGCATGTCTTGAAACGCTACAGTTTCTCGGGATTGAATGCCTTCTATGCGAACCATCCACTTCAAAAGGATGGTTTTTCCAAGGCTTGCAGTTTGTGAATTTTTCCAGGGCCTTCGTTTCTTGTTCGCTTGGTGGTTTCGTATAGTCAGAAACTGTGGGGAATCGCGACAAAGATTCCCCCTTTATTTTCAAGTCATGAGACCTGAGTCATGAGTGTCGTTAAGAATCTGATTGAAAAAAAGTGTCTACTATGTTGAGCTTCATCATCTTCAATGTTTTTCAGATAACCTTTCAGTTGTCTCATTGGAAACAGTCGCAACCACCGATTTTGAGCGAAAGGACCTGTAGGTCTTACCAAGCACTAGTTGATGCTAAGTCAGTGCCATATTGCAAGACCATTTGAACGGAACTGGAGGTAAAAAACATGACCGGGGTCATAGCAGGGCAGTCACATCTCATAATTATTGAGATGGCTTTTTCGGCCAGGAACAAGAATGTTTCAGAGAAGACAGCTCAACAAACAAAAACACACTGGTTTCATTAAAGACCTGCAATCACACAAAAACGGCAAAATCCGTTTAAATCGGGATCTTCACTTAAGAGATCACCGTTGATTTCACCGGATTTTTCTCTGTAGTCATTGAAACTAAAAGGGCCTCTTCCTCGGAGAGGTATCAGTTTTATCTGCCCGGAACACAGATCTTTGACCAGAGATTGTCTGATGAGAACACCAGGCCAATACGCCAAAATGTCGTCCATCAGTCAAAGTCGGCCAGCATCTGGCAGTCTGATGAAATAACTACTATTCTACATGGCAGGGTTTCTACATGGTGTACCGAGGTTGGCAAGCTTTCAAGGAATTTTGCTGCAAACTGTGTCGTCCGAAGCCTTGAAATAGAACAAAATTGCTGAGAATCCAGTCTTGTTCTCATCAGAACTGTTACTAGCCACTAGCTCAAGAAAGCTTCAGTCAGGTGTTGAATGTCCCTCTGCACTCCTTAAAGATACCCCTCAAGCAATAAAACATCCTATGTACATCCTATATAGCGTGTCATGCTGAAACTACCCTTACCTTAAAGTAGCATTTATTAACAAAAATCCTTGCCACTCAACGAATCGTGAATCTGCTTTTCCCAGAAAATTGTCAAAATCTTGCATAGATTTCCAGTTTCCGATCACAGCTTCACAGCAGAAAGCTCACGGGTAAGGGTGATACAACACCTCATGGTGAGGGTTGCACTTCACACCAACGGCTTGAAATCCGCACCGGTGTGAGAGTTTTGCGCCCTTTTTCGCCCCGGACACTGTACTATACACCCAGCCTTGATTAGGATGACCGACATCACAGGATGTCATAATGAACTCCCAGGCAGCTGGGGTCAGCTCATTGCATTCCAAGGAGGTGACGATGATATTTGACTCAGATTGACTCAGATTGACAAAGGATTCCTGCTTGAAAAGAAAAACTGCTCGGTTCTTTCGATGTATATATATATATGTATTATGTATCTGTAAAAATTTCTTATGTATACTCGTATATATACATATATGTACGAAATACGCATCTATACAGTCTATTACATACGACATATGATAAATATACACATATACGCTTAAAAAACGAAGTAGATGCGTTTTTTTGATCACCTTTCAATGCCTTCGAAAATCACACCAAAGGTATCGCTCCTTGCCAGCAATGGTCATCTGATCAGATTATTTCAATCTGCACATCTGCAAAAAACAACTGTCGATTTCAACGGTGGGCCCCGAAACCACCATTATTGAGACTTCGATTCACCCCATCGTCGTGACATCTGGACCCAAAAAATCGAAAACGCTTGGACGTGTGAGTGTGACAGTGCAGTCCCTGCCTTTGAAAAACACCATATAATGAAGATTGATAGTGTAAATAGTCATGTCTCCATATAGAAACAAGAAAGCCAAGTCTAGCATCTATAGAGAGAGAGAGAGAGTAGCACATGATTTCTGCTTTTGTAAGTTGTCATCATAGGTCCATCAACATATTCAGCTCCTCAAAGATTGTCACTTCGTGATCACGTATCATCTTGATTCCCTAAAAAAAAAAAAGCAGCCACTCAAAATGGTGGTTGGGAGACTATTTTCCAAAACCCGGTCTGATTTTTGCAACGGCTGCTAGTTGCTGTTAGGAAACTGCACCTCTCTGAACGCTGCGAAAAATTGGCTCAAAGAGAAAATGTGGCTCAAAGTTGTCGGGAAAAACGGTTGATTGCCCTCCAGGGAACTAACATATCCCACCTGGGGAAGGGAAAATCATCTTCGAAGGTGCCTTGGTAGGGGATATGTTAGTTCTCAGGAGGATATATACAGTTCATATATATATATATATATTATACAGCACAGCAACCCAAACTTTATGCCCTACTCTTCGGGGAAATCCCTCAAATAGAAACCAACAAGATTTGCTGCTTCTTTGATCCCCCACATTTGGATCAAATTGGGTAATTTAATGATCCCTGGAACAAAGCATAAAACATCTTGCTAGCTGGTAATTCATTTGATTCAAGAGTTGCTCAAAAGTTCAGTCGAAGTCAGTGGCAGGGGCAAATTTCGCAGCAGGGCTTTGTTTGATGCCCCGATGAATGACCCGTCTTCTCACGTCGTGCAATGTTCTCACTGCACAAGTGCAGTTTAAAAAACATAAAGCATCTGAAATCTAAACTTGAATCAATTCAGTCTGCTTGTCATATTAACATGTAAAGTATATACAAAGATGAAAACAGCAGATCTTTGTTGAGAAAATCGTCAGAATTTGCACAGCTTCAAAGTCAATGCAGGTCCTCGGAGCAGGGTGTTCACGGAGAGACATCCCCGGCCCAGCCAAAGTTTCGCTTAATATCAAAGCGAACAGGGGTCGTTCGGACAAACCTCTTTGGTCGGAGCGACAAGTCAAATCGGATTTTTTTTTCGTCGGTTCAAAACATCTGCTCGTCCCACAGATTCGCGACCAACAAAAGACTTTTTGCGTGAAAACAGAACTTTTTTTTCAGGAATAACATAAGCGAACTCTTCCTTAACCAGCAAATTTTTGAAGTACCTGACTCGCCATCTTTTCACCTCCCACCAAGCGGCTGAACATGACCACTGCTTGTGCATGCTTGTGTTTAATTCTTTGCTATCCACTATCCCACACGCACGGCTTGACTAGGAGCTAGATGTATTAAGCAACGAAGCAACGAATCAATGAATCCTTCACACACTCAACGAGCGCTCCATGGCTCCTACTCAAGCCGTGCCACCACATGGAAGATTTTTCTCTGCACAACGCCAAGTTGGTTCTGCCATTCTATGCGGGCGAAAGCAACCGGCCTTTGTCGTGCAACATCTATTCCAATGGGTAACGATCTAGTAATTGTACAGGAGCAGATTTCACTAATTTCGCTGTGAAACCGCAGCTGCTCGGTTTCTTTTGTCAAGTCCGCCCTGAATTATCCTTCCGATCCGTTCAGTCAAGGAGTTTTCCAATGATTTCTATGCTGCTCCTCCACCTTTGTTTCAGCAAGGATGTAGGTGTTCCAGCCATGAAGATATTGAGCGAATTTGGGATGCGGGGCCTCAGACGACGTGAAACGTTTCACGTCGTGGCTTTTGTCAGGGGGTTGGGGCTCCAAGACACACAACGGCATGGCGCTACTTTCACACTCTTTCAATACGGTGGATCTAGAATCTAGAACTTATCATTTTTATTGGCCACAAACTTAACCGGGATCGTCAAAAAAATCCGGAGTTCCAAAGAGCTTCGTAACTCCGAGCTGAAGCTTTACTTTCAATTGTTGGGTTATCGGGAGCGCCTTGGTTTTTCTATAAACCTCAATCCTTGGTATTCAGCTGTGTGCGTTTTTCCCCAAAGGCCGTGTTTTTGGACATCTAACTAGAAGCAATCTGGCGCAGCTAAATAGTCGAGATGTAGCATGCACAGAATTTCCAGCCCATGTCAGCAACAAAACAAAAGCCCGTTTTCCCAGCCTTTTGACGTCACCTCGACTTCTGAAAAACCAGACTTGAGTGAAGGGAGTGAAAAGAAAATGGCTGCTGATGATGATGATGGTGATGACGATGACAATGATGAGGACATTCCCAGCACCACCCTCCCTAGCTGGCTTCATACAAAATCGATACTCCAAATGACACACAGAGTACGTGGTCATACAGGGTCCACGTTTATGTCCTCTGCTGCCAGCACCAGCAACAACAACAGCAACAGCAACAACAGCAACAACAACAACAACAACAGTAATAATACTGATAATACTAATAATACAAATATCACTTATAATTTACTAATAATACTACAGTCATAATTCATGATAATAATACAGATTAATTTAATACACAGTCAAGTAACTGGAGGGACACCAACTTCCCCAAAGATGCGGCGTAGACGTTCATCTTCGTCACAGGCCACTGGCGATGCTGCCGCCGAGCGGTCTGCCGAGTCTGCCACTGGCGATGCTGCCTTCGGTCAATGGCCATCTGGTGGCTTGCAAAACAGGGGGTCTTTACATGTCATTTATATTACAAACCCAAACTTCTCAAAATCACTCAAAATTAGCCAAAACATTTGCTGTTTATTTATGATTCTCCCAAAATAGGTATTCTAATGACGCCTGGTAATGCTCACTCTTTTCACACAAACTCAACAGGCACATGAAGGAAAAGGGGTAGACTTTTCTTCCCAAAGAGTGGCAGTTTAGATTTTTTATAACATACCATGGGTTACCAAAAAAGTGGTTGACATACTGATTGATCGCAAATTACTGTTACTTTTGTTACACCCGAAACCCGGCCTCATCTTCGTGCTTCGAATGGATGCTCTGGATGGGTAGGCGTAACTCTTCCTTCTGTGTCATATTCAGATCCGCCGCAGCCATTTCGGGAATATTTTTTTGGTCGCAGGGTCCAACACCGTGCTACCTTGAGCCCAAAATATAATTTTTAGTAAGACAAGATCAGATCACCACTTTTTTTTGAGAAGCAGCGGGGTTCCCCTGAGACTGAGATATATGAATATGAACATGTTTTTTAAACATATGATCTAGAAATGCGCCATTCAAAACGAAAAAAAGATGAAAAAATACACAAGAGTTGCATCATTTTGATGTCAAACATGATGCTTCAGAAAGCTTTCCCTGTTATCCAGGTTTCAGGAACAAAAAACAGGTTCACAAAAAAAAACACCACCGCCTTCTGATTGAAAGGTGTGCTCTTTTCTTGTCTGGACCTCATAAAACTCAGCATTTTCAACCCAAACAAACCACACTTTACTAGTTGGTGGTTGAACCAACCCTGCTTTGAAAAACATTCGTCAAAATTGGTTCATCTTCCCCAATTTTCGGGTGAACATTTAAAAAAAATGTATTTGAAAGCACCACCCAGTTTAGATCTACCCCCCCAGGATTTAATCATGGCAAATAAAGGTCTAGGGAAGGATTCCCTGATAATAATGTTTCATGTCATCCTGGTGGTGACTGTTCTCCTGGGTGGGGTAGATCCAAGGCATACAACTTCAAAAAGCGACTTGCAAAAGAACGGCGAAAATTCCTGGAAGTCTTAGGCACCAACTGATGTTGCCCTGAGATTTTTCGAGATCCGGTGGAAAATAACAACAACCAACCGATGTAGCAAGGATGAAGGTTTCAAGACCCAAGTGATAAAATCCGCAGAATCATGTTCGGAAAACAAGGTATAAACATTCATCCAAGATACCGAAACCCAGGTTGTCATCAGTGTAAGGCTGGCGAGGGCCAGTTTCCTCGTGAGCATGCCTCAAGAATCGCTGGCTTCACCGATGGGAGGTGCTGTTGAAAAGTGCCGCCCCTCCGGCGTCCCTCGACTCGCCTGCTTCCGCCAATGTCCTCAGCTTCCCTGGATTTCCTCCAGTGGGCTTGGGGCCTGCAGATCGCCCGTTTTTTGAAGAAATGATGTAGATGTTTGGATATGTAAAACATCGAATGAAAAAACATTGTACAGAAAAATGCATGTATATTTCATTATAGATTGCAATGATAAAGACTGTATATGTTGCAGTATTGTAGATGTTGATTATGATTTGTCTGTATACTTCACAGGAAGAAAGTTTGCGCTTGTTGAAGGTGTGAATCATGACTTGGTCTGTGCCGGATCGAATTATCATGTCCATTTTGCATGGCAGGTGTGGCACGGTCAATATTCACCCGGTCTTAAATTTAATAAACTAAAAAGCTTTTCCCGGGTGGAAATTGACCGGACTCATGTTGACTTAAAGGAGGGGGAAAGGGTTTGCACTGCGAAGAGTCAACAAGCATAACTTTTGTCCGGCCAGTGTATATCTGTATATATTTATATACATATAGTGAGCAATGTTTTATGTACTTGGCATCAAATACTATGTACGATATATGGCATATTCATGTTATACGTCATTTGCAGTAAATCATGTGAAATATAGAATAGTCAATCAATACAGTATGTCTTATTTCACTAACCATATATCAAGTGTCCCGTCGCACGTATCACATGATACATTAGGTACATTATATGTATGTTTCAACTCTCATGTGTGAAATTGTGCATATCAAACATGTCTATTTAAGCTTGTGTCTTGAATATCAAATAGGATACGGGATATACGTGTGTCTATATTAATATGTATGTATCTGATAAATGGCATGTCTGGTATATAACATGTATATCACATAATCAAACTCAGATACATGGCAATTCAACATGCATTATCTACATATCAAAAATGACCTCTAACTGTAAGTATTTACGCATGTATTTATTCTGCCCACAAGATCTACAGTACATGGTGCACCCTTTCATCCGTGACTGCTTCACCCTATATCATCTGCAAATGTGCCATCAATTCAAAAGGGAATACAACAATAACAAAAACATCCGCTAAGACAAAAACAAACTATATACACTCATGTTCAATGAAGACAAAACATGTTTTAAAAAAATACGTCAGAAAACCTAGAGGAAAACAACACGAGTCTCGGAGACTTTTTTGATTGGACCTAGAAAGAACAGACCAAAAACATCCAAAAGCGAGAAGACATAGTTGAAATAGGCAAACAAAAACAGAAAACAAAAGAATGGCTATCGAATTGTAAGTGGTGTAAGCTGCCACAAACTCGGATACGGTTTGGATCGTATGATGTGTTTGCAACTGAAGAAAATAGAAATAAAAAAGTAAATAAATAAACAATTCACGATGACTCTTCACCCCAAGGGATGTCCAACTCATCCCAGTCCCTGAGAATTGGTGATTCTGGTATGGTTGTTTCACTTTTTTTTGGTTCTCTCATGTTTTGTTTTAGTTTTATCAAGTGCTTGGTGCGAATTCAAAGAAAGCTTTACTTTGATGTGTTCATACAAATTCTAAGTGCAACATGTTGTGCGTTATGTTCAATGCATCACTAATGGATCTGCAGATCTACTTCGTTTTGCGTCGTCTTATAACGCAAGTAGTTTAAAGGAATAATTATCAAGGAATATATCATTCGTGAAAATGGATCATTCAAAAGAGGCAATAGTTTTAAACCACAAAAAACACTTGTTGACTGCAAATCATCAGTTTAAAAAAAATGAGTTTGACCATGTATATACCCTTCCCAAAATTAACAGCAAAAGCACCTGAAAATAGGCTGAATCCCAAAAGAAAGTTGACTCGTATTCCAACCATCCATGGCTTCAGGTGCAAACTTGCTGTTAGGTTTCAGGGAGGGTAATTGGTGTTCACATATATACTGAATGTGATCATTTCATGCCATTTCTCAAGATTGAACCAAGATAAACATTGTCTAAATCGTAGATGCACCCCCCAAAACAAACATGGAACCTGAAAATGGGGGCCCCTTGGAAAAGGAGATTCCTATTGGAAAGCATCATTTCCAGGTTCCATGTTGAATTTCCGGGGGTGTATATTGTAGATCTTAGAAATCCTCAACTTGCGCCCGATTCGATTCGAATCTGTCGGATCGAATTCGAAATCGAAACCCACCTGGATGGATTGCTGGCAGCACCTGTGGATTTGGAGCCAAGCATCTGACGCTATTGAAATCAAAAAAACATCCAAGGGAATACCCTCCAGGGGATTAACATATCCCACCTGGGGAAAAGGAAAATCATCTTCAAAATGCCATTTTTGGGGGATATGTTAGTTTCCTGGAGGGTAATCTTTGGAATTCACGGATGTTTGCTTTTTTTCGCCGAGAAATTTTTTCGACCAAAAATGGGAAAAAAAGGATGGAGATATATCTTCGCCAACTTGATTTTTTTGGACCAAATTCTTCGTTTTCTTTTTGTTTTGGAAACCCCAAAAGGCCGGCCCGGTGGAGTTTGTTGTTTCACACACCAGGCGCATTCGTCCATCCCATCGAATCCCGCGGGGGATGTTTCATCAAAACCGTCGCCACCTGCATCTCCAAAGAGTGGCCCACCTGGCTGCCGGCCCCGGTTTTTCCCAAGGGGAAAAGGGTCAAAGGGTCAAAGTTCCAAAAAGGGGTGCAACAGTCCGGTGAAACGGTGAAAAAATCCCGTTGGAATTTTCAGAGATAGCAAAGTTCCTTGCTTGCTTCAAAAACTCGAAAGGATTCGAAAGGATTTTTGTTGAAATCTCGGAAAAACAAGGGAGATCAATTGGACGTTTGAAAAGAGAAGCTGGTAATGACTTTTGGACTACCACTCAACAATGAATTTGTTGTTGGTGATTTGCTCATCCAAAGGAAAAAAAACATGTGCATGGACTCAACCTTGTATCTTGAACACTTTTGGTCAAATCTTACAAGACATTTATTGCCTTCCATTCTATTCCACATCGCAAACAACAGCATTTGGCTCACCAAGCGTTTCAGCCGCTGCGTTTTTTAAATGACAGCCAGGAGCACTTGCATCGGCATTCCATTGAACCGAAGGGCCTGAAGATGAAAAATAAGTCGGACTTTGACTCCTCCAAAAAATGAAAAATCGAAATAAATTTCTCCACAGGGCATAAGAAGACACCAAACAAAAAAAAACATGCATTATTATGTATTACTATATATTTGCGGGACCTCCCTAAAAAATCCACCATACATTTGCTGCTTGATTTTGAGAAACGGATTGTTCTTCCGCCCCAAAATAACGGTCAGAGATGCCCACCAAGTCTCATTCCCATCACCCTTCATGACCATGGGCCTGTTTGGCCTGTTTCCTTTCCCGTTGAAGCTGCAGTTGCTTCCTTAGTCGACCCAGGTTGCAAACCAACTGATTTTGAAGTTTTCCAGCCGTTTGGGAAGACTAAAAAACTGGGTGGCCCTTAAAAGGTGATTCACCAGCGACCCCCATGGACATGGGAACCCCTTTATGGTACGCGGGACCCATACTATTCCCATACCACTCCCATATCTGATAGAAAGGGATTCTTATGGGAATAGCTATGGGTCCCGCTTACCATAAGGAGGGTCGGAATAAAATGATGGTCCCTGAAAATCCCACCACTGGGTGGCCCTTCGTGTTTGGATATGCTGGGGAATGGAGCTATATGGGTTATGCTGGGGATTCATTTTATCCCTCATTCCCTGGGGGAAGCTGTGACTGGTGACGCAGACCTGACTTAGCTGCTTTGAGACAATTTCAACTTTCAGATGGCGAAAAAAAAGACACTACTTTCATCACCATTTGTTGGGATTTCAACGAATCCACCTTCCACCAAAATGGAAGGATTCAGCGAATTCACAGAAAATTAATCTTGGCTTCTTGGAATCTTCGCCAAATATGACAAAGAAAGCTGGATCTCCGATGAATCATTTCTGCGAAATCATTGGAATCACCCCAAAAAGCATCTTTGCTAAAAGGTCTGGATGATCTCTGATTTCCACGTCCTCTCTTGGCTGTCGGGCTGAGACGCGAGATGTTACAGTAGGACTGCGCCCAACTGGCAATTTTTCTTTTTCTTCAATGAACGACCCAGCAATGCTTTTTTCTGGTCCGGCTCATGAAGTGTTTTCCCATGTTTTCCCCAAAAATTCCCTATAGTTTTACCAAAAAAATCTGCAAACGTGTATCTCATCGTTATGTTGTATGGCATAGCGACCGCCAACCACCTGAACCCGATGGGATGAACCGAGATTTCTTCACGCCTTCATCCTTTTGCGGATCGACCGGGTGCACCTGTCAGCAGGAATCAGCTCCTAAATACTCTGGGGAAAAATGAACATGTTCGAACCCAAATTTTGGAAGGATTAGGTTAAGAATATGTTTATCTTTTCAAATATCAAAACAGGAATTGGTTCCTCTGTTAGATGTTCATTCTTTTGGAATCACTGTTTAGAATGTTTAGAGTTTAGATGATGTTCCTTTTCAAACAGGTGGATTTTCAGGTTTCGACTCTTCATTTTTTCAGGGTGTTTCGGAGGCCTTGAATGCCTGAACCAAAGGCAGATCGGATGGTTCACACGTTTGACCTGAAAATTCCTACCATTTGTGTGGTCACACTGGCCTAATGTTCTAAAGCACCGATGTAATCAGTCTTGGAACCTAGCAATCAATCACCACACATGTGCCAGGGTCGATCAACTCCCTATGTTGGGGATGGTCATCCCACCTTTAGTAGGAATCCTTATTATAGGTATATGAACCCCTACTATAAGGTTGATGACTATCCCCCGTTATATGGAAACAATGGGTGTTGATCTACCCGATTCCCTCGCATGTTTCACGCATCCCTTCCACTAAGATCTGGGCCTGTGAGGGATTGACCTTCTTCCTCACCTTGCCGGTTGAATCAAACTGAATCATGGCAAAGTCTGCTTCAAGAAACACGCGCAAAATCTACTGTTGATGTTTCAGAAATCCGGCAAACTCACCAGTTGAGGTTGGTTAGTTTATCCCATTATTTACATGGGGTTTTAGCACCATCCAACAGTATGTTGAAGCAATGCAGCGAAAAACTTAGATGTCTGATAGATTTATAGATTTTTCTGTCCAGTTCTGCCGCGCAAAAGACTAAGATTCCAGCATATAATTGGAAGATGCCCACACCAAACGCACCTTTTTTGGCTCCGTTTGCTCACGCTTTCAGCTGGCCAAGAAGCGAAAGCTAGAGTAAATCTGAATGTTCAAGGAGTGAGTGTTGTGTGATTTTTGTTGCATCATCTTGCCATCTTGAAGTTTAAGTACACTCTCATCATCTATCATCATCTATCATCATCTACACAAAGTTCCTAAAGGCATGCCTGGTAGGGTTTCCTACAGATTTAGTTACACACCTTTAAGGATTGAGGGTATCATCATCTACGTTTTCCTATGAGCAGTGATCAAAACTCTTCTGACATTTCATTGGTTTGTTGATAGGGATCCGAAAATATTGGCTGATTACAAGCCCTATAAAACCTGGGTGGTATTTCATCCCCCTACCCCCTACCCCAACCAACCGGGGTGTTGCATGATCACTGCTCATACCATGTTGGTTTCACCAAAAAAAAAAACTCAACACTGAGAGCTCCACAAAGAATCGTGAGAACTGCCACAATGATCAGCCAAATGGCCTTGGCGGATCAAAAAGACTCCAGGACTCCGATCCGCCTTTCAAGGGAGTTACTAGGATGTCCCGTTGGAAGTTAGGATCAATGGTTAGTTAGTGGGTTGTAACCTACTTATAAATGGGGTATATTGGGGATATAACCCACTTACTAAACTTTTACTAACTTCC
The DNA here is from genome assembly GCA_000507305.1 of Breviolum minutum Mf 1.05b.01. Lineage (NCBI taxonomy): Eukaryota > Dinophyceae > Suessiales > Symbiodiniaceae > Breviolum > Breviolum minutum. The sequence continues at coordinate 37,972 of DF241579.1, read as the reverse complement.
TGGGACATCTAAGTAGAAGGCACCCCTTTTTTTAATGGTCTTATAAATGGGTATAAGGGTATAACTAACCCAACCTTCACCCTACATCTCACCAAATGACGAAAAATCCCTCAACTTGAATTTCTCGGGAATTTTGGGGAGGATCTCGCTTACTAGAACCACCTTTTGGGGTGACCGTTCCCGGCAGTGAACAGTCGCAAAAAAAAATGACCCAGAATGATTCAAAACCCACCTTTTTGATGTTCCATTTATACTTTCCGTTGGTTCATGACGGGATCCAAAAATAAGCGCTTCTAAAATAATCCCTACCCAGTTTGTATAACAATCTCTTAGTTTCAAAATAGCCACCCGGGGTTTTTGAAGACTGCTCATCTGGTCAAACACATGTGAATCCGAGTTTATCTTCGATTTTTTTCCGAGGAATTCAATGGCAACATCACCTTTTTTAACAGCACCATATTTTTTCAGTGCAAGCTGCTATATCACCTTGTTGGACTTCAGGTTCAACAGCCTCAACCGAAGATATTATGTTGGCAACGGTGACCCTGGGGGGCGTCAAAACAGATCGGCAACGCATCTTTGATTTGGAAATTCAACGTAGCTATCGAAGCCACAAACACATTCGACGTTGACAACTGATCTTCTAAGAAAAGCAGTATCCAAAACCTTCAGCCGGTTCAGCTGAATCTGGGTAAAAACGTGGTGGCAGATTTATCTATCGATCGGACAGATAATAGATCAGTATAAGCCCCTTTACTGTAATACAGTCTTTCACATCGTCGGAAGGCTCTCGCAAGAACTTTGGCTCAAGATTGGTGAAAGGTGAAAAACAATGGAACATCATTCTTTGTGTTTATCCCTCGGGATCGGGGGCCCCCAGGATGCAAATGTAGGCAAACTCATATAAAGCTTGAGGTTGGGATTCCCGTTGGTCTAAAAAAAAATCGGCTTCATGTCAATTTTGGTGATTTTTGGCGCATCCTGGAGGGTAGGGATCCAAGTCATTTCACTAAACATTTGGTCAGGCCGGGCCGCCTGCAATGGTGCAACCTCAGGCTAAACACTGCAGGATTTCACAAATCTGTACCAACCGGAATGGGAATGTCTGAATTCCAATTGTTTTTTTGGAACAAAGCCACACACATCACAGTGGAGTCAAGATAAAAACGTGCAACTCACTGTGAAAGGCTCCTACACAAGACAGTACACAGGGATGTCACCAGGGTCATGACTGTTGTTGCTTGAAAGCACCCGTAGATTGAACAAGTCGTTGAAAAGAAGACGGTACCTCGCATTCATCCATCATTCAACGAGTCAAAAGCACCAAACAAACAACTGACTCTTGATCTCAATTGCAAAAAAATGGGCCAGCTTTTGAGTCTTCAAAAGGTCTCACAGCCACCATGAATTTTCCATGCTTCACCGCCACAGGCCTCCTTCCCATCCATTTCCTGACTCATCCTGGAAGTCCAGATTTGCGCGAAACGGTTGATGCTTCAGAAATCCGTGCAACAAACCACGGAACACTCGGGATAGCAGGACTCGGACCCAAATTGTGAGATTGGATCGAATCTAACCCCCCAGCAGCCAGGATGCAATCGTGGTTAAAGGTTTCGGTTGTGATTATCCCCGATCCTAAAAATGGTTCGTGTCATCCCGCTGGTGTCGATTTTTCATCCGGGGGGGGGGGTGGTATGGGGGTATTATCCAAGAGATAAGCTACAGACCTACTGTTGATGGAAGAAATCCCCAACAGCCACCCTGAGATGTATAAAATCCTCTAAATTTCGGGATAAACTACCTACCTCAACTGGTGAGTTTGCCGGATTTCTGAACCATCAACAGTATCAACTGCTGAAAGCCGAATTTCTGAATCATGAACAAATATCAGCTCCTTAGGCCTGAAGGATAGAGTCATCCTGTGATAGGATTCCCCTCCCTAAAACCTAACAGCAAGTTCGCAGCTGAAGCCATGGATGCGTGGAATACCATCCTTTCCTTTTGGGATGGCCTATTTTCAGGAGCGAGCTGTTCGTTTTAGGGAGTCTATTCTAACATTCAGCCCGATACATTTCTGCGTGTTGCCATGTTGAAAACACACAGGTGGCAGCAGGGAGGATTCAAAAGAATCTATAGTGCTACCTGTTGAGAGTATCCTGACTCGTGATCTCTGTCAGAACTCTTGATACATCTTGATGAAGAAGAAATCCTTCACCTTTTTAGACATATGAAACCCTATCAAGAAAGAATTATATAGATTCTCCATATCAAGTGGTACAACCGCCAAAACTTATGTTCACCATCCAAAGTAGTTTGATACTCTGCTCCTGAATCATGCCTTCTAGAATTTGGAGCTCGTACCTTGGGGCAGCGGTCCAACATCATCACATTTTGGTGGAGAAGCAGCATCAGTCAATCTAAGATAATCCAAGCTCTCGTGGGAAATAAGAGCATAGATCTATAGTACCACTGTTTGGGTCATCTCCCTTCCCAGCAATTTATAGACCACAGAAAAAAAAAACATCACCTGTTTCATAGGTTTTTTTCCATTTTCCCTTCAACTACTGACTATTGGAAGAGGGATAACCAAAGGATACCAAAGGTTTGGATTTCCCTTCCTTCATTTCCTCCCCAAAAAAAATGAATTACAAAAAGGTGTCCTGCAATGCCGTTTCCCCCGAAATCGAAGCAAATTTATGTATGTATATGATCCCGGTCCCCGGTTTCCTACCCCCCGGTACGAGAAAAAGCATGTATAATGTGTCGCGCCTTTTCCTCAAAATAATTGAAATAACAAACCATTTACTTGTTTGATCCTTTTAAAGAATTAAAACATATTAAAACAATCTTTAATAACACACAGTATGACGAAGATGAAAACAAATGTATTAAAAATAGATAACAAATTCATACAAATTCATCAAAAACTAACTAAAAAAAACATCAACGAACTGTTATTTTCCTTTGTTTCTATCTTTCTGAATTATTTGCGAAGATTTGGCCCGAAGCCCCTTGGTGAATAAGGCGTATTCCACAGGGGAAACTGCTGGGGATGGTGATGGGTTATGGCCAGGAAAGGGTGGACCCTGGAACATTGAACCTGCAAGATATATATACAGTATACGTATCTAGATATATATACATATATCTAACATATCAGCATAATTTATCTAACATATATACATCAACAAAACCAAAAAAAATAAAAAGGCGCTTACCAAAAACCCATGGGGTTTTTGGTATGTAATTTTCATGTCACCAAAAATTTCTTCAGATAAGTCACGAAGTCTCTGGAGTAAGCTCAGAAGGAAAGATTTCAATGGCACCTGCCTCGGTCGAAGACGTCACGTCTTCCCCCGGTTTTGACCCAACCAGGTCTTCTTCGTTTAAGAAAAAAAACGGGGAAAAATCCACCGTGAAAAAATCCCAAAGGTTGCTTGAGATTCTATGAAACTTGAGATTTGTCTGGAGTTTTTGTTTGTTTATGCTTTTTAGCCTTCAAATGAAACAACAAAGGTTTTTTCGCATTGAAAAATTGTCTCGAGTTCTGAGGAGGTTTTTCAAGGTTGATCTCAGCATGATCAAAATGATGCATTCGGTTTCCTAGTGAGTTCGGCTTCGTCACTTGAAAGAATCAATCTTGCGGACCTTGTGATTAAACATGTCTGATATCATATCTCGTGCTGACAAGCATCATCTGCAGATCCTTCTCTGTCCCATGTAAATACCCTGGCCTGCATCACATTTCATGCCACAGGCTGCTTGTGTGGAGGCCCACACCGTCCAATGGTGCACGTATACTTTCATTAGGACACAAACTATGTACATATACAGTAGATATCAGATTCTGTTCATGAGAAGGTGTTCTGAAACAATGGTAGCCAGGGGGCCAGGAGCATTCCAAGAAATGCCACTGCTACACAGTTTTGTGTCTAAGAAATGGAGATTTGCAAACAAGCCCAAGGCAAAGCAGTTAAACTAGAATAAACTACAATAAAGTGTAACTATAACAAACTATAATAAACTAGAATAAACTATAATAAACCATAGTTAACCATAGCAAACTATAATAAACTACAATAAACTGATAGAGCATCAGTCATCTTCAACATGACTGGCCGTCATGACGACGTGATTCACGGAAAATGTGGGACTCACGGAGCCTGGGTTAGATCCAGGATCTGGTCAGGTGGCATAGTCTCACCACCCACTGGAGCTGACCTCGGCAGTTCGCTTGTTTACAAAAGGAAAACAACCTTTTATATACTCTATAGATAAATATGTTTTTTGGAGTATATTGAAGTATATTCTTGAAAAATTGATAATATATACTGTATGTATATTGAAATATATATAGAGAGAGAGAGAGAGATGTAGATATAGATTAAAGTGGTCTGGCTGTCATTTGAGATTGATCTATTAACCAATTGGCCGTTGGAAGACGATCCTTTCCTGTTTGGGATCGCAAATACTCAGGCGCAAGCTGCTGGTTTCTGGAAGGGTAACAGGCGTCATGATATGACACCAACCCAAACCAATGCATTATATTTAACCGCTAATCCTTCCAATCTAGCATGCATTTGCTGCTTGTTTGATCTCCTCAATGGGTCCCATAAAATGATCCCTGGGCAATTCCACTTTGACAACAAATCGAATCAACTGTAGGTCACCACGCTTGGCTCGAAGTGTCGCTACTGCATCAGTACCCACGCGAATGACCTATCGCAACCGAGTGTCCAATGGTGGGCCTAGAAATATTGTGAAATAACCCCAGTGAAACCCATTTGTTTTCCAGCCATTTTTTAGGGGTTATAACTCCATTTATAAATGGTATAGGGGCCCACCTTGTATCAAAATTTAAACTTCAAGTTATATACTTTTGCCAGACAACGAGGTGATGATCCCAGCTTGAAGAAGAGTAACAAAAAATCTTCAAAAAAAGTGACAACAATTGTGGACTTTAGGACTTTAAACAGGAGTTTTAAAGTAAATATGAAGACAACTTTCTTAGTCAATGCGGGAGGTGGCCCTGCTTTATGAATGTCGTGAGTCGTCCGATCAAATTCTCGGCTTAGAAAAAAACACTTCCTTCCCCGGAAATGTCCTTCCAAATTCCGACCTGGTCGAAGCTGATCTGCAACTTTGGCAGAAGGTCCTTTTTTTTGGTAAGAGACCCCTCTGGTACGTACCCCTTTTTGGTCAAGTATAGGTGCTACATAACCACAAATTCCATGGTGTTTTTTGCAGGAAAAGAGGGCTGGCAAAAGGTGAGTTGACATGACAGTGTAATGAATTTTAGACAAAGTCCATAAATAGAGATAATATGTATAGATATTTGGTGGATCATGGTAGTTGGTAACTAGTTAGTAAGTGTAACGAGGTTAGTTTTGGTTATAACCAAGCTTTAGTTACTGACTACCATGAGCCACCAAGTATAAATAGGTAAAGCCACCAAGTATAATTAGTATATATAATTAAGTATATTTAGTTCTATTTAATTTTGAAACTTGTCCTCGTGAGAACATTCCTCTACAAGAAGGTACGCGGGATTGGGGTCTCTTAGCTTTTTTTTTAAACGCCGGTGGGCAAAATTCAAGCTGCGGGCAGGGTCCGCTTGATTTTTTGAAAGCAGAAAACGGGTCCAGGGTCAACCCTTCAGGGCTTAGGGAAATGGTTGGGCCCCAGCTTTGTGCACCACAACGGCCGAACCGCCAATTTTTCAAAAGGTTGAATCTTTACACACGACCTCCTGGCACAATGGAATCTTTGGACTAGAAAGATAGAAAACATGAAAACATGAAACGTTTGAAAAAGCACACCTTTTTTTAACCAAAAATCTCTAAGAAATTTCTGTGCAACTCAAAAATTCTTTGACGAACCTAACAATTTGATAGTTGGAATATGCCCCCTGGGAACTAACATATCCCCTCAAAAGGCACTTTTGAGGATGAAATTATGGATGATTTTTCTTTTGCCCTGGTCGGATATGTTAGTTCCCTGGAGGGCAGATGAGGGCACTACATGTCCTCCGTTGTCCCAGTTGCACATGGGGGTACCCAGCAACTATGGACCAACTTTTTAAAGGAATCAGACGCAGAAATTCATGAACCAAACACACAGGGTGATCCCTTGAGGCTGATACGACACCAGTCTCTTGATTGGCAGGATTGGAACCTGAGTCAATAACCCGAATAACTGTGTTTCCGCGTAGCCTTGCATTCAAGAATAATTTCCAGGGAACTGACAGTCCGCATATCCCACCAAACGGTAAAAGCCGGAAAATCATGGAAACTCAAAAAGTGTTTTCAGGCAAGGGATATGTGATCGTTCCCAGAAGGGGTATTGTTTCAAAGCATCAGCGAATCTGATTTCAACTCTTCCTTTATTGCAGCACACTTCAAAAGTCTTCAGCATGTTGATAGATTCTGCTTCCAACAGAATCTGAACATCTTTGTATGTTTTGTTTCCTTAAATGCAAGCCAATCTATCAAGCCCTCCGGATGTCACGATGTTGCATCCTTCATGGTCTAGGTATCCAACTAAGGAATTTCGGAGGTGTGTAGTCTCGAATGCAAGTCTCCTGGATGGAGCGAAAAAAATCCATTGCTTGAACAGCGGGATGTTCCAAAAAACATGAAAAATGTGATAATTCAGCATGAGTTTTATCTATAAGTTTACCTTGATGAATGCATATGTTTGCCAAAAATACTGTAGATGTCTCCTTAAAACTAGATGTCTGCCAAAAATAGATTTGTTCAATAAAACGCAACGATTTCTGAAGCCCAAGGATTTCAGTCATAGTCGTGCTCGTAGTCAGTGCCATCAGCGTTGAGGATCGCCCGATCCTGAACCATGGCAATTCCTTGTTGATACGGTTGGTGGTTCAGAAATCCTGCGTTCACCAGTTGAGGTTGGTAGTTTATCCCATTCTTTACAAGGTTTTTGCACCATCCCAGGTGGTTGGGAAGGGGATTTCTGAACCATCAACAGTACTAAAGGTAAGAATCTGATGAATTCTGGTGACACCTTGAAATCTAAGTTAGTATATCCAGGGAATGTAGTGAGATCTTCTCATTCACACTGCTTTGTTTGACCATTTTCATGACTAAAGTGGGACAAACTTCTTACAGTTGCGCGGATGCAAATCTTCACATTTCATATGTCCAAACTTAAGTGCAACGAATAGAAAAGAACAACCATGAACCACAAGAGTTTCTTTCCATGAACCACATCCAGCTTGGCCTGGAAAAACCCTCCTACCCATGGGTTGGTTGAACCAACGACACGGGAGGACGACCCCTGAACGAATTTCCGGTTAGCAAAAAAAAAATGTTGCCCAAAATCTTGAAAATTGGGAAACTGCTGGGTTTTTTTGTCCCCCCTTCTGACTTGCTAAGCTGTGAGCCTCTTCCAGATGTTTCAAGAAGAAACTGCTTCCATTAATGAAGACAAATCCAATTGAAAACACCCAGGCTAAGTTTGCTAATTCGTCCACACGTTTTTTTTTCTCATATCCTGTCACATACTTGGTCAGATATCTGAAGTTCCACCCGCATGTGGCACCTTGATCCTGATTCGGAGACACGATCCAGAGCTGCCCAGCAGAGCGTCTCCCTTCGAGAATTTGGAATGGAAAGTCATAGGAAGTGGTTGGTGGTTTTTTCAATTTCTCAGGATTCTTGGTTGCTGTTTTTTTTTAAGAAATTGAAATAAACATCACCCCTGGCTAGTTGGCGGTGTCAAACCCTTTGAAAAATATTAGTCAAATTGGACGTTTTCCCCAAGTAGGGGTTTAAGAAATTTGAAACCACCACCCAGCTGGTTTTTCTATATATCATTAGAAGACTTCATGAAATTCGGGGAAAAAAATCCGGTCGAGTCAAATTTTTTCATCCAGCTCCACAGGATTGTCCCGTGGCGTCTGCACCTGCGGTTCTATTTGCAGCTGTTGCCGAGATGTATCCACCTCAAACAAGGCACGAAGCCTTTTTTCATAGGAACCAATGCCACCCCCCCAAGAAATAGCCGGCCTTATTTTCCTGTTTTTATTGGACTATGAACCCTTCATTCTCCAAGAGAAGTTGGGGATTTTGCTTTTGATAAAAGGATGATCAACCAACTTCATGGATGATCAACCAACTTCACGGATGATTGTCTTTTTTCCCAAGCATGTTTGATTGATTTTTTCATAGGTTCTTCTTTTCCAGCACATTTTTGGTGTCCAACAACAACAACAACAACAACAACAACAACAACAACAACAACAACAACAACAACAACCACAACCAAAGACGTCACAAGACCTTGACAACTTGACTCAACTCCCCCAAAATCATGGACCATCCATCCAGTGGACCAGTGGACCTTGAACCATGGTGAGCTCCTTGCCGCCAATGTAAGGGTTGGCAAAGAACCTGATTTTACTCCCATTTTCAACCAAGAGATCTTTGGAATACTGTTGATGGAAGAAATCCTGCACCAGTTGACATGGTAAATATGCCATTGTTTGCAGAGTTTCATACATGTCAGGTGGTGCAGGATTTCTTCCATCAATACTATTTCAGTTGCTAAGAGCGCAGTTATCTTTTTATGGTTTGATCGTCTGGAAATCGAAGTTGTCATGTTTCAGATAATTCGAAAACCTCTAGATCACTGAGATCTCTCCTGTAAAAAACAACAAAAAAGAGATGAAAATTCATTGAAGCCATGTACATGTTACATTTATTCATATTAGATATATTTACATATGTATTTTTCTTTATCCTCCGTTGAAACTAACATTTCAAATGAACCAACCAAGACGATTTGGTGCTGAGCCCTACACCCCGAAGAATCTCGATGTTTCCCTCGCCAAAGTAGATCTGCGGTGAAGAACCACGGGGGGAAGCATGACATGACACACCCAAACCCCATCGCAACAATGCAAGATTTTTAAAGGGGAAATCCGTCAAATTCACCATTTGCATTATTTCCATGATTTGATCCCTTGCAATATGGGTGGCATTTGATGACACCTGTAGCTAATGTTTCCTGCTCCTTTCTGGGCATCGCCCTCGTTTCATATGTTGTGTCCATTCAACCTAATGACATCTTGCAAGACACCCATGCGAACACCTTTTGGTTCCAACTGAAGAAGGAGATGTGATGTGTTGACAAGTCATGAGAGTACGCATCTCTGCGCATGATGAACTTGTACTTGTGTTGGGCTAGCAAACCTCAAATGGTCGCGAACTGTCAAAATCTATTCCTACCAAGACGTCTGCAAACAGCAAGCTGCACAGCAAGTTGTGCACCGGATGAAGAACGAAGCACTGAAACAGTTGAGCCAAAAGCGAATTCTGGCAGAAAAAGATAAGGATCAGACCTGGATTTCCCTGAAAGAATCAAAACAAAGCAATAAATGAACGCATTGTATCGGCATATCATCTGACAGCACCCTCATAATTTGGCCAAATGTATTGGACCTCTTTCGGTACACCCGTACAGCAGCTGGGGAAGTGTCGTCAATAATTTTCGCTCCTCAAATGGCAGCAACAAGATCGGCCCCTACCAGTTATCAAGTGGAGTTACAACCCCTATAAAATGGCCTTGTATATGAATCGGTAACTGGGGTTATTTCACCCCATTTATAACTGGTAGGATCTCATCTTGAAGATGTTTCCCTGTGTAATTTTTCCGTCCAAAACGAGCACCTTGGTATCGAAAGACACTCGGATGATAGAGGACTCCTGGCACTTGACACAGCTAAGCCAGATGATTCTGCCATGATGAGTTTCTGCCAAACATGGCCAGCACTACTGAGATGCCAGATCCATCCTTGGTAAAACAACAAGAAAGCGTTTACCGTTTTTCCAAAGTGACACCTTTAACAGGAAAGGTAAAATTCAATTACCCTGTGCGTCAAAGTATAAACAATTGCCAGTAAAAACAGTGGATTTATTTACGGAAATCTATATATATATATATGTATATTTATATATATATATATATACACGGTCCAAGTAAAACTCTGCCAATCGAACTTGGTACAATGCACAGCATTTGTGAAAGGCTCAGGCCCCTGACCCAACATCTCATACACAAATCGGCAGCTGGCTGCCAGCTTCCCTGGGGTGCTGACCTCAGCGTCATACAGGATTTGACGACCACAAAACATGGCCGAATGTGTTATGAATTGCCGATTCTTGAAAAATGATTTCATCACGAATCATGTTGAGAACGAATTGCCTTATACATTAGATTCTGTACTGCCATTGCTATGGCCTTTTCTGACCATGAAAACTACGGGAAGTCTTATTGGATCCTGTGACAGATTGATATCTACAGATATTGGAACTCTGAACAAAAGCGTGTTCAGATATACAATTTTTGAATGGTCCAAATATGTCCGTTCACGCTTCAAGTGGTTCTTGCATCCCTAAACTGTGGTGACATTTGCAGATGAAATGCTCCTCAGGAGAGAGAAGAACTGAGGTTTCTTGACTCAACTGTGTGAATCTGAAACCTTTCAAAGTGAAGGACCTACGTTGATGGAAGAATCCTGCACCAGTTGAGGTTGGTAGTTTATGCTGCCGGCCGTATTAGGGGCACGGGAGGAAACGTGTATGTTCTTATTTTAACATGTTAACTATCATGTTAACTGGTCTGGGGCGGGGGGGGATAATAACCTTCCTTGAACTTGCACACATGTTGAATGCCACGCAAATGGTCTGGGGCNTAACGTTCCTTGCACTTGCACTTGCACACAAAATGCCGGGCCATTTTGATGAGTTCTTGCCCAAGTCCATACATAATAAGTCCAAAGCAACCAGACTGATCAATGATCCGATCTATGAGGATCTGTACAAGTATCCTGTCCAGTACAGCTGTGTTGCCAACCATCTCTATCCCCGCAAAGCTGCTGACCCAATTGGCAGAGTGTGAGTGGAACTTGTTATGCTGACGACGACTCCTGCAGCCATCATTTTGGGGAACAGAAGAAACACACTGCATTTCTACAAAAACATATTCTATATACAATTATACATATACATACATATATATATATATATGCAAATAGATACGTGTAGTATATATATAGATGTATACATATATGCATATATGTATATGTGTGTTGGTTACATAGGTGTACCCTCAAAGATTCTTGCACAATTCTGGGCTTTTGCACTCAGCCTACAGTATTCAACAGTATCTACCATCTACCTGCACAGACTGGTCCTGAACGGAACTTGTATATTTGTATCATACCTGCCTGCAAACCCATCATGAAGTCTCTATCGATGAATTCACGCATTTTTCATTGTAGTTGGTCTTAACAAATGAGAAGAATGTTTAAAACGTGTCTGTTCTGGACAATTGCATTTGATTACGTTCAATGGTGTACACCTTTCACGGTTGAGGTGCTCAAAACATCCCAAAAACAAAATTCACAATACAGTGGTCGGCCAGGCCCAAAACAAAACGTTTGTATTGCTGTTTTACCCCTCCAAATCCCATGGAAAGCAGGATTTTGTGCCCAAAAAAAACATCTTTCGAATTCCGTCAACTAGAAAATCCCTCCCAAAATCCATGACATTTCATATTGAAAAAGTATTTCCTATTGAAAAAGGGAGTTTTCCAATGTCATGTTAATTTTCAGGGGTGTACATCTTGTGGTCATTTCTCCACTTCCACAACTCCAAACCCCCACCTGGTTGAGGTGAATTCCACGAAGCTACCAGGCTCCAATCATCCAATTGAAAATCTGAAGCGCGCTGCAGGACCTGGCTGTGTACCCGGTGTATCCTACCCCCAACCCCCAAAAACTTAACATGACAGTGGAAAAATCACCATCTTTTTAATTGGGAAATATATATATATATATCTTCAAATAGTTGGAATGTTCCATTGTCATTCGTTAGTTTTTTGGGGGGTGTAAAAGATCTCGTTAAACCTGTTGAGGTTGGTGAGAGACTTTTTCAAGTCATCCAGATATGAATATCTCTAGATTTGGTTCGCATGGATTCAGATAGATTCATCATTTCATGTTTCGATTCTCATTGGAAAACCCTAGTGATGCCTGAAATCCGAAATCCCGCACCAAATGATCGGTTTATCATAGTTTATCCACAAGATTTCTCCTTTCCATGGTTTTCCGGATTGAAGTCCCATCAATAGCAGCTTGATGGGCTATTTTTTAGGTCGTTTTTTGATGGCCGGACTTGAACTGCATCCAAGAAGCCAATGTCCCTGGCACGGAGAGCCTGCAACAGGTGCTACGTCACAAAATGCTTCCTTCTCAGAAACGGCTTCAAAAGACATGTTGCAAATCCAGTAAAAGGAAAGGAAAGAGTCTTCCAACCATCATTTTTCAGGGGCAAGCTGGGAAAAACTTCGGGGGTGTACCTCAGGACTACAAATCGGCATTTTTTTTCCAAAAGCATCACGCTGTGACACATCTCAAATCACTTCACTGAAGTGAAGTGAAACTGCCCCCAAAAGAAGTAAGAAATCAAGCCTTAAAATTCACTACCGAAAGGATGAGTTTCTGCACAAAGCGGCAATTTTTGGGTTCCAGCCGTTGGATTTCGGGGGGTGTATATAACTTTTCAGAGGCTATGAACTAGTTTTTCACCCAAAAAAGCCAGAAATTTCAGTCCGGTCAACATTCCCCCAGCCTTCTGCTGAGACCTGGCAAAGGGTGAAAAATCGGGAAAAACAAAAAACTACTTTTATACACGTACACTGTATAATAGTATATATGCTAACAAATAAATAGTATAATAGTATTGTAGCATTAGCCATATGAAAAATATTTGGCAAATATCCCGGCTGAATTACAGTATTCAAAACGCAAAGCTGGATTCCTTCATACTGTTGATGTCTGAAACCCTTCACCATTCTTCCATCAATAGAAGCACGAAACCATTCAAACTCATCCTACAACAGGCTCTTCTAGGTGTGTTTCTGCCTGAGAACAAATCCGCGAAAGGATTTGATGTACTCTCGGTCGAAGTGCTAGATGTGGTCGTGGTCTCTGCTGAGGTACTTGTTATCCTGGGTCTATCAGGATTCTTGAGGCTCTGAAAGGCATCTGGAATACTCTGCACCAGAAATCAAAAGGCCACAGAGGCATCCGTTTCTGAGGGTGTTGCGCTGTGGCTGTCGAGCTTGTTGTGGTAGTGGTTGTGGTTGCTACCTGAACAAAAGCGCAGCATGTATCCTCCAAATAAACAGACTGCAAAGCACAATGTGCACTAACAATACCGAAAGCCACTGCCTTCAACACCAGTCTTGCTTAACAGTGGTTGCGTTATTGCATTTGCTGCACAAGCACATTCTTAAAATTGGAGATAAAATTGATGTGTGGGTGCGTCCGTGCTTCTTCTCGTTGTTAAACTTTTCTTGTTTTCGCTGAAAAATGGTCAAGCGCAAACATGTGTCAGCTTGTGAGCCACCACACTGACTGGCAGTCTTGGTACTTGAAGCACTGTACCTTTCTGTCCACAAACAGAAGCGACATGACATGTTTCTGGGAAACTGCGATCCATGTGTCTCTATCCTCAAGGCCCACGGCCCACTCAACTTTTTTTGCAAAGATCAGATGGCTGGATTTGTTGCACTGCAAATAAAGAAGAAAAATGTCCTACACTCTCCAAAAATTTGCATAGATACCAAGAATTGCCATATTTGAAAGGAGATACATCTAAAGGAGATACATCTTCCAAATCATCATCGCAGTGTAGTTTGTTGGATGTTTTTTCTGATGCAAACCGTGGCTTCTGCTTGGCTCACCACGCTTGGCTCTTCTAGTCTCACAGCCACCCATGACTCCATTGGAGAACAAGGATTGTCTGAGAGCGAGGGTGGGAGGAGGTGAAACCTGTGAATATTCATGGTGGTACCGTTTATCCAAAATGGGTCCGTACCGTTTGGGTGTTTACCCCTGGTCATGTACATACAGTATTATCCAACTTATAGCGAATTTGGGGGGTACCACTACTTTTGGATAAACCCCCAATGGGTGCCAGTGACTCCGAAGAAAGTCTTCCGCCTGCACAATTCGATGCAAATTCGACAAAGGCCTCAGTGAAAAACCGAGGCGAATACCAAATAGATCCAAATGTCTCAAAGAACTTGCCGAGTTTTTCCGACGTTTCCAAGGTCTTTTTTGTGTTTAAACAAGTTTTGGATCTCCTATCTTTTTAAAGAAACGAAAGCCAAAGGCAAAGGGCCACCCTGAACCCCTGAGTTCCCTTGCTCCTTGTCCCGAGCGGTCTAAAACTCGCACCAACGCAGCAGAGCTTTGGTGCTCAACAATTCCACTGATATGCACCAAGCAGTTGCGATCCAAGAAGAGCTGCAAGTTGCAAAAATGCCATTGCCTACCCAAGTCACGATTGATGTCATCACCACTTGGCCGGGCAGGTGTCGTGATTTTTTGGTCATCTTTTTTTTTGCCATTCATTTGAAATCTTTTAAGAACAAAATACGAAAATTTAAAGAAATAACAGTTTCAAAATTAACATGTTTGAACATCTGTGACATTTCAATTTGTCACACTTTTTGTTGTCTTTTTGTAACCCCTTCCTTTTGTTGTAAACGGCTTCCTTTTCTTCCTTTTCTTCGAGTCCAAGAGACGACAGATCGCTGGAGTTCACTGCCAGGCGCCACCAGAATGGGTCACCTCAAAGTCCACGGCACCGGAACCCGTGGGATCCGCTTTAGGCTTGATGTTCCGGTGGGAAAAATTGCAATGACAAATCCCCTGGAAGTCCAACCGGCCACCATTTTTCTGGGCAAACTAGTATAATTCCTAAAGCTCTACCATTTAAGGTGACTTCGGCTGAGGTCGTTATAATTTGCCCAGATTTTTTATAAGTGGTTTCAAAGTTTCACCATTATTGTAGTAGGGGTTTATCAGAATCATCCAAAAGGAAGCACGATTTTTTTAAAATGGTGGCAACGACTTCCAGGGAATGGAAAACCACACATTGTATTATAGCATGGTATTATAATAGTACATGATGTGATGTGATATTGTGTAGGTTTGAATGTCATAAACCAAAGTACAAATTATAAGACAAAATTTATGAAAAAAAAACGTGCGTTATATCAGATAACATAATACTACTACATTACTACATCATAGTATATTGTGTCAGACTATCGGTCTACATTGCATTATGTGACATTGTATCATAGTACAATCTAGTATAGTATAGTATGGCATGGTATGGTATGGTACATACCTGGAACCTGATCTGTTGTTAAATGGTTGTTTCAATGGGATGATGAACCAGATCATGAACATAAAACATGGTTGGAAATCGCCATATCCATCCATTTAAAAATTTCCTTCTGAGGATACCAACCCAAACAATGCATTGTTATAAGGGAAATCCCTCAAAATTACCATAGATTTTCATGGTTTGATTCCCCCAAAATGGGTTTCTTAGGATACCAGGTAATTGTATGTTGCAGCTCCAATGTTACGGCATCACCTACGATGATCAAAACGCCTCTTCACCTTGGCTTCCCTGCCAGTTGTCAAGGCATATCTCTCCCAAAAAACCAGGCCTTTCGCGGCGAGTCTGCAGTTTTTTTGGAGTCTCTCAAAATCATGAGGACTGGTGATTTCATGATGATTTGTGGTGATTTATGGTGATTTATTGTGGTTCATGATGATTTATGGTGATGCATGGTGATTTATGGTGAAATCACCACAAGGAAATCTGGTCAAAACATCGACATCTGCGGCATCGACTGGTTCACCTTCATGAAGAACAGGAAAAGAGAGTAAATTGGACAAGTGAGTAAACTTGAACGGCAATGATATTTGTTGTTGTAGTGGTAGTAGCGCAGCAGCAGTAGTAGCAGTAGTGCTACTAAAACTAAAAGTCGAAAAAAACATGTTAAAAAAAAAATGTGTCATTGTCATGACATTCAAGGTTTGGCAGCCTGCCACGGCTTGCCAAGCCCGCATGGCGGCATTGCTCACGGTGGGCAATCCATCGTCAAGTCACGTGTTTCTTTTTTGCACACAAAGCATTCTGCAGTAGAATAATTGGAGTGCATACCTGCAGGCAGTGTTGGAAAATTCGCAGAATTGTGCCTAGAAACAATGATTTTGAGAAGGTTTTACTGTAAGTCAGGTATTGTTTCATCTTATGCAATCCATCTTGTTGCGTGCTATCTTGAAAACAAATCTTAGCGCAGAATACGAAGTGTCGAGACTCATGGGTCATGCATTCACAGGCCAACAAATCAATTCACCTGGCAACAGCGATCCACCCTTCCACCTTTTGTCCCCAAATCCCACGCGTCGCAACGTCAAGGAAACCAACCAACCCTGGCATCGTGACTCGACATTGAAGTAGACGAAAGGCTCTTCAAATTGCCCATGCTTCATGCATCTTTGTACACACTCCCTCTGTGTGTGGTCTAGTTGAACTTTGCCACATCATTGCATAAAGTGTCATCACTCTTGCGAAACCAACGCCGAAAAAACAAAATGAAAAAACCTCCACATGCAATGCGAAGAATTTTTGCTCTTTCTAGGAGTGTCGAATTCGCAGAAAAAGCCACAAAGTGACGCCTATTGAATTCTTTCTTGGTCGCCATTTTTGGTGACCCTGCCTCAAAATTCAACAGTTTCTGCGACAAGTCTTCAGAAATCAATCTTGCAATAGCTCAACTTGTGCCGATTAGGCAATCTGATACCAATTCTACGATTCCTGACGACAGCAAAGCAATCAAACAATGGAGTTTCCGCACAGTGGATTTCACTGACTTTTTTGCATTTGGCAAATGTATCTCACAGTGTTCTTGTTTGAAGACATATCAACTTTCAACAAATATGTTTGACTAACAGTGTCAGATGGTTTTAAAATGTTTTTTTCTGTGATTCTTGCTGTTTCTTTTGCGCAATCCGGCGGTATACTGTGCACGGAAACTGTCAATGAGGGCGAAGATGTCACTACTATTGCCACCCCCCTTTCAGTAGCCATCGCACAAAAACCGCAGTGAGATGTGCTTAGTCATCTTCATCTTCCTCATCATCCTGCATGGAGGTCATCAGCACCAATCAACTCTCTACGATGCAAATTCGTTTTGATGTCATTGCCAAACGTTTTCATACCATACACCTAAATCGTGTGTATATATATACACATATATGTATATGTATATCTATGTATATATATATATACATATATTATGTGTGTGTAGATATAAATATATATATAGGGTGCCCACTGAACCATATATATTTATACATACAGCAATATCGAATCTGTATTTCGTCCCTGCCCAGTCCCGTGTTTTTGCAAAAAATCGTGGTCCCAAAAAAATCCCCACGAAGTGTTCCCCACCTCTCCAGTAAGGAACAGCAAGGCAGGTCCATCACCTTGGAGCAAAATTCCATGGGAGGCACGGCACAGAATTCACAAAGCACGGCTCCAAAAATCAGAAGCGAAAACTAAGAGTTTCATTCTTAAATTGTTGGATGAATAACATGAAAATGTAGGTCAGAACCATATTCTAATACATACATCAATGATTCTTTACCTTCCATTTAACGAGCATTTACTTTGCAAATGTGTTAACAGCGTACAGTGCTTGCTTGTTGTTTGGGATTCGGACGCTGTGCCAAGTAGATATGATCACCGTCTCTGAGCGGAATTCGTTGAGGCAAACTGAAGCCTTTCGGCACCTGAACAAGGACCCCCAACAATGACAACTAGTTGGTGGTTTCAACCCATTTAAAAAAGATTACACCCCCCCAAAAGTAACAGCTCGAACCTGAAAGTTGGAAATTATGAAATTCCTTTTCGGGATTTCCGGCCTATTTTCACAACCTAGCAAAATGTAGTCCAATTATGTCCAATTATGTCCAATTATGTCCAATTGGATCGTCTCCCCCCCCCCAGGGCTCGGGGGTAATGGTGCCAAATCTGCCCCGACACACCTGCGTCTCATTCACAAAGGTGCCATTGGAACTTTCGTCCTCTCAGACGGGTGGGTTTTTGTTCGATGGGCTCGCAAAACAACTTTGTGGTAATGCTTCAGAAACCCAGTGGAATCACCATCACCTGCTTCATGTGGCAAAAAAAAATAAAAAAGAAGTCCGTACAAGTAGGACACAACGGGAACCAACCCTGAACAGGTACCCGGGACTTTGAAACCAACGGTAGTACTGGTGCTTTCTGAGCTTCAGATGAAACGCCGAGAATGTTGGGCTCTCCTCGACTTGAACACAACCCTGTGCGCAAGTCAGAACGCAATGTCGTCCTCAACGCGTGAAAATTGGAAACAAGGGAGGCTACAAAGGTTACCTTGGAGGTCTGTATAATGGGAAAACTTGAAGCCTATAGGATTTGAAACACACACCCACAACACGGCATTGAGGGTAGGCATAAAAACCAGATTCCATTGCTTGAAGCACCTAAATGGTTTGCATTAGCAAGCTTTTTGGTGATCTTTATGTCTAAGTAATTGGTTCTTCTCCTTTGCACCAAAAGTTCCAAGTTTGTTGTTGCAGTTGACTTCTCTTCACGTAAAAAAGAATCAAAGTCACAAGAAAACCCTACCAAAATTGGAACGAAAAGGGCAGGATTTGCTAAATTTTCCCCTTAAACATCACACAAACAGGTGTGATGTAAACCCATCATTTTAAGCCCTAGAGAGTGATGTTGAGCAAACCCCCCCTTGGCGCCAAGGGGGACATTCAACATTCATCTCACTCAGCAACTCGACACAACTCAGGCTTTGACCACTGACCACAGATCTTGGGATCACAACCTGAGGTCGATGGGATTGATGATGAAGCCATCGTTCACATCACTGATGCTCATGATGCGCATAAATTCCTCCTAAATGTTTACTAAAACTCCCTAATATTCTGACCTCGCAATCTGCACGGCGGCCAATAGAGAGACAACCTTGGGCTGGTAGATAATATACCTTGCAGGGCGACAGGGTCGACGTAGTTCTGTCCAGTGGCGACTGTTTAAAACCTTGACCATTGCCGTGATGACCCTCCAGCGTTTGTGATACATCTTGGGCTTGGGATTACCGCATTGTAATTGTCACCAGCTGCAGTATGAAGCATTGTCATTTCTTCCTAAACAAGA
The DNA here is from genome assembly GCA_000507305.1 of Breviolum minutum Mf 1.05b.01. Classification (NCBI taxonomy): domain Eukaryota; class Dinophyceae; order Suessiales; family Symbiodiniaceae; genus Breviolum; species Breviolum minutum. The sequence goes on along the minus strand of DF241579.1, from coordinate 18,860 downwards.
ATGGTACTGTTGATGGAAGAAATCCTGCACCAGTTGATAAATAGTTGTTCCATCATTTACAAGGTTTTATACATCCCAGGTGGTGCAGGATTTCTTTCATCAACAGTATCAAACAGATGACTTGCATCTTCAAATTATATTATAGAATTTATATTATTATACAATCATCTTTTACTATTCTTATCATCATTACTATCAATATTAAATTATTATTGTGAATATTAGTAATATTGATATCATTGATATTCAAAAGCACAAAAGATTGAAAAGTCACCCGAAAGTCACATCAGAGTTGGCAAGATGTATCCCCCAGCCTGCATACCACGATGTGGCATTTTTTGTATAGTTCCATGTCCAATCCGACGGCTGCAAGTTACCATAGAAGTTGGTAAATGAGATGTAAACATTAACGATAATCAAGACGTCCCAACATGCCCAAGTCTGTTTGCTTGATGTCGTGGTTGTACTTTAACTACTAGAGCTAATTCAAAACACAATTCAGACTTCAAATATTCAAATATCAACATATCTTCGTAAATAAGAATATATACATATATATCTCGTCAAGCTCCAACTTCCTGAACTGTTGGGCCATTTAGAAGAGGATTCCGCTCAGTACAGGATGAGTTTATCACCCAGAAATACGCGTCCCATTTCTGTGAATGAAGATCCCTTCGTCGGCTCAACCACGGCTTGGTGTGTCGCCTCCCCACTGGTCAGATCAACCAGCCGTGGACCACCATCACCCTGACAGTGCTGCTGCTGCACCAATTGGTTCAATGATATCTCAGTTTAAAAAGAGGACTTTTCTCTTGTTACCTCTGAAAATCTCCTGATTCAATCTGATTCAAAGGATTCTGTTGTAAAAAAGCTCCGCTTCAAACGGCGGATCTACCAATGATGCACCAACAAATCTCATTTTTTGATCAACAAATCTCATTTTGTTGATCGTGACATCCTCATCCTACATAGTGACTCTCAGCATCCTGGTAGCAAAGAGATGTTTTTTTTTGATCACTAACAATGGATCAATGGATGACCAAAAATGTCTCAGGAAAAAAATCCATATCTTCCCAAAAAATCCATTTTTGGAACCACCAAACGTCCTTTTTTTCTTTCGAGTCGCTACCCTCCAGAAAACCCACCCGGCTATCAGCTATCGAGCCAAATTAGCCCCGCCTTCGCCTGCAAAACAGCGGCAGCGACCTGACGGGAGTGAAGTTTGCAAGCTGAAGAAATAGTCGACTTTCAGTGGGTTCTCTTCTTGTAAAGCTTCGTGATGACTCGATGATGACTCGATGATGACTCGATGATGATGATGATGATGATGATGATGATGATGATGATGATGATGATGATGATGATGATGATGATGATGATGAAGGTGGTTCTGGTGCCTTTTGGCGCTGGTGGTGCTGGTGATGGTCCTCATCCTGGAGATGATGAAGATGTGGTGGTAAAGCTCCTTTGAAATTTCCCTCATCTCACCTCTTCCACGCTTGGCTCTTGGGCTTCCTCATCAATCTGCTCAGGGGCCACCATTTCCTGGCGTTGTTCAAACTCATCAAACAGCACTATATAATTGCTTCAAAAAAATATCTTCACAAAACACCAAAAAAAAGAAACACATTGACATCTCAACACTGACATATCTGACATCTAAAAATGGAAAAAGGCCATCATCATCTCAAGAAAAAACAGAATATACGGAAAAAGTCACAATTTTTTTTAGACGAAAATTTGAGGCCTCATCCTTCGGCAGCCAGCTTGGATCTTTCGTCTTCCGACGCAGGCGGCGTTTTGCGAAAGGAGGACATGTTGGACCCGCCGTCGCCTTCACGTTTTTGACAAGAGGTAAAAATTACCCTCCTGGGAACTAACATATCCCCTGAAAAGTCCATTTTGAAGATGATGTTCCTTTTCCCAAGGTGGGATAAGTTAGTTCCCTAGAGGGTATCCAAAATATCTCAGGATCTTCGTCTTTTCAAGAATTGTTGAACACAAAGACAACAAATGAAAGTTGCCAGGCTTCAATGAAAAATTTTGAAAAATACAACAAATCTGACCTGCCTGCGCTGGTCGCTTCACCCCTGACACCTGCCGAAATGTGTTTGTTGACAGGATTTTTCTAAGAATCCACAATCCCATAGGATCCATGCGACTGGTATATTTACCTACATTTAGCTGATGTTTATGGTAAATGTAAGTAAATATCATATGGATCCTATGGGAATGTCTAACTTCAAAAATGCTTGTGTCTCACTTTCGATTTTGGAAGCTGAGGCCCAATCCTCTGTAGTGTTCTGGGCCTTCTTTGCTTGACCATTCTCCTCACATTTCTTCACTTGGCAAAGTCGTACCTCGAAAGCCTTTCCATCGCGCGCTGCCAGAGTAATCACATCTCCATCACCTTTGGCAAAATCCGTGGAATCAGATTCCAACAGATTCGCAACTTTGAAAGCTTAAACTTGGCTTAAACGATTAAAATCAATTGGGAGATTCCGATGTTTCAATAAATCCCTCCCAAACTTCTGACATAGCATCACGTGCATATCAACATCAACCTTCATATTCGCACCAACATACACCCCTGAAGTTTAACATGGAACCTGAAAATCAACCCCTGGAAAAGGAGATTCCTTTTGAAACCTCTTATGTTAGGGTTCCATGTTAAACTTTGGGGGATGTATTCCCTGATTCAACACAGACAACAATGTGACGTATTGCCAAGTCACTTAGCCCCAGTTCTTCGCCATCTTTTAGGTGAATACCATTGACATAGGTGCCATTGCTGGACAAGTCTCGAAGGATCAAAGAATCTCTCCTCAACCGCTGGTGTAAAACCCAAGCTTAAACTGAAAGCTGGGTAAAAGTGATTCCTCTTTATCTAAAGATGAATCGTTGATTTAAAAAAAAACGATGTTGGAACTTTACCACTTTGATCCCAAATTAAAAAAAAAATGCACCTGGAAATTTGCCAAAGGATCTTACTTCCAGTCAAACAGGTTATGACGCAATGTCGAGCACTTACCGAGCTCGTTTCCACACAAATGTCGCAACTGGGATGTCGCCCAAGGGTCAAGCCACTTCCCCGAGGCACCAGCGCCGCCCTTCGATTTTGAAGGCCGGGCTCCAGGATTTCCCAGCGAGACACCAACGATTCGTTGGGAAGTCGCTCCTTCCAAAAGCTCAGCAATTTGCACATGGTTTCCCAACAAAAAAGCACCAAAATCCTGGAGCACTTAGGGTTTTTATGATTCGCATTGAAAAGATCAGATGGAATGGAATCGATTTGTGTGAGTTTTTTGGGGGTGATTTTGGGTGGCCCATTCGTGACCTACTTTTCAAGAGCAACAAGCCATCTATCTTGTGACTTTAAATTAAATGGGTTTGCCACTGATTGAGACTTGAGAAGATAGATTTGCAAAAAAATCAAATACCAGATCGCTTAAAAAAAACAAACATGGCATATAGTTTTATCGCAACAGCAACAACCACATGCCATGTTTGCATCTCATGAAAATCGCTCCTCTTCATCTGCATCTTCCCCATCTTCCATATGATTTTCCTCCATCTTGGGCTTTTTTGTTCCCGGCTCCGGTTTACTCCAATATCCCACCTTGGGATTTGGAACATACAATGTCTTCGTGGAAGTCTTCATTCCAGTTTTCAGAGTCGATGTTAAGCCAAGAACTGCAAGGTCATGTCTCAAATCTGCAGCTGTATCTAAAGCTTCTTGTGCAAATTCACGTCCTGTTTCTACAGGAACCTGACCAGCATAATGGATCTCTTGGAGTAATAAGATTGTAGGCTTTGCAGAAGTTGTAGGAGACCAATCCCGTAATAAGGACCGTGTTGCATGTCGTAGCTGATCGGCATGTTTGCCAGCCCAATCGAAACATGGGCCACCATTGGCTGAGGCCAAAATTGCTGCTCCCACTGCATCTGCCAGCCCCTTAGCTTGTGTACATGGGGCAGAGAGATAAGCAGCAGCCACATGCCTCACAACATGTAGCTGCAAGTCAGCCACATCGCAATGCTGGGAGCTTAGGAAGTCTTTTGCTTTCCGTAGGAAGTGGCAAACCAAACGCACCGCCCCAATGGCACATGACTTGTTGTTCCCTTTCGAATCCTTCACGCTGAGGTTGCTGCAATACAAGCGAGCCCCAAAAAAGGCATCTACTGCTTGCATGAGTAATCTTGCATGGTGCACCGAGAGCAGTGGCAGCATTCCAAAGAATTTCAACAAGCGACTACGTAGCACTGCTCGCCCTGCTGGGTCATCTCCCACATCCAGCAAGTTCAAAATGCTTTGGCCAGGCTTCTCCGACTTCGCATTTTGCCCCAGAGCTGTATAGGCCTTAGGGTCCGCTTGAAGCGAATAGCAACTTGAAGCACGGCACACAAAAAAAAACATGGTTCAGTTTTCCACAATGGTGAGTTACCCACCCCAGAGAACCATTGGGTAAACCGCCAGTTTTGTCTAGTTTATCATTACCTATTTTGGAAAAGTATCCAAACCTATGGTCATTCAGGGTAGACCGTCCACTATTTTAGACTTTGTCCCTAACATTTAAAGTCATCATGCCGATGACTCCGCCAACAACGCCCTTCGTTTCACGTCGGTCGTATCCATGCCTCCGTTGGCTGTTGGATCTTTCGGTTTCGGCCACATTGAATGCTCCGGTTCCTCTCACAATCACTGGGAGAGCGACAGCCAACCTGCCAACAATCGACCCAAATGGAAATTTGCGAAAGAAAATGTATGTGTATATATATATTATATATATATATTTGCATGTATGCACATGTTTTATGTAAATGTATACATGATGATATATGCATATGCAAACATATATATATATAAATACACAATTCAGTACATACTTATATACGTACATGTATATCAATAGCCATGGTTATTGCTCAAAATGAGGGTTGCAAACATACCAGTGATCACAAAAATGGTCTAGTACTGGTGGATCGATATCGAAAGAGTCCAATATGATTCTTTTAGAGATAGCCATGTGAGCAATGTTCAAAGCGTCCCAACGATATTGAACCAAGGTCAACTGATCACTGGACTGAACACGCCTCCAGTGCTTTTCCCAGAAGCCAGGCACCAGCAGGACCTTCTAACTTTCCATGAAGAGCTAAGCAGCAAACCCGATCCTTTGCCAATTTCGGATTATGGCGGCTGGATTTGAAACCCATGGGTTTTCTGAAATTTGCCAAGAGAATCAAGAACAACAAAACAAACTTCACCTACCAAGCAGCTTTTCAATTTTTGCCTTGCTTACTTCATCTGATACGTACATAATCCTAAAGAAAACTCCTCCCCACTCATCACACTCATCTCTGAAAGGTGTCCCATAGCACTGCGCGAAGATGATGCAAGGCTGTTCTTCCATTCTGCGCCGTTTTTTCCTCTACAAAGATCACAGTCCTGTAGCATCGACAGTTAACTCCGCTGGAATCATAAGAATGCTGTTTTGTTCATAAGAAATATGCCAAAGGCGGGCCCTAAAAAAGAAAAAAGGTATCAGCACCAGTCCAATTAAGGCTTGAAGCAGATCACAAAACATGTGATGTCATGCTATAGTCGTGCTTTTCGCAGTTTGAGAACATTTGGCATGTGCCTACATTGAAATCAAGAAGCAAAAAATCAGAAGAGTGGGTTTGAAAGAAATTGAGTATGGTACTGGTACATATACTTGTGTACAGTACAGAACGTTTCACCCACCTTTCGATTGCACATGCATACACAGTCAAATGAATATTCAACCAGGTTTGACGTTTGTGAAGGCTTTCATCTGTCATCAACTATGACACTAGATTCGGTTAAGATTCATGTTCAGAATGAAACATCTCCTTATCAAAAACTATATCTGAAAACCAAAACACGGAGGTGCTCCACCCCTATCTGCAATACAACTAATCAACTATGTCATCTACAAAACACCTGGTACTCTAAACAACCATTTTCTATTGGTTGTTTCAAATTGGATGATTCCAAATCTTTGCATGAAAAATTAGTGTTTCACCAAACCTCCATTAAAATTTGGTTGTTTGGGGTACCAGGCAGGTCTCAATCTTTCCATGAACGCCACACAAGTCTCCCCACCGCCCCGTGGTACAGTATACCTTCCCAATCCCCGCCTTGCTAAGACAAGCAGAGCTTTCGAACGGCTCTCCGAGACAACCGAGTGGAGCAGGAGCACATCACAAGTGAAGAGAACGCACAGCTCCTAAGTGAGGGACAACCAACGGTCCACCGGTCGTTGGGATGACACAAAATATACAGCTGTGGCAGCACCTAAGAAAAATCCGTGAACCTTGTGTTTTGAAAAATGTTAGTACAACACCATTCAAGATCTCCTGTGCAACGTGTACCCAGGTTTTTGTTGTGGCATGTTTTTTTCGCCTTCCCATTTCTCAATTCCCACAAAAAAAAATCACGGCGAGCTTCTGCAATGCGAATCGAGTTCAACTGCTCCAGATCTTGTTCCTTCCAATGGATGACAACCAACAATAAAACATGAACTTACATGAATTCTGAGGATATCTCTAGAGGGTTCTCTACACACGATCCTTTTGTTGACCGGTGGGCTGTTTCGATCATTCGTGAAGTGCATGATGATTCGGATGGAGCTGGAGGGGCATAGACCATACATGTATAAATATGCAATATGGCCTACCTTCACAGCACTTCCCAGAAGTTCTGTCACCTGCATCTTCAAAACAAGTTTCAACATGCTTAATATTGACCGGATGAGTAGAATACTTCATATAAAATGAATACCCCGTCTAAGTACCTATGTCGGGTTGTCACTGTGATTTTGTAGGCATTCGGAGGGGGTATTTTGATGATAGATATTTTATGACATCCTGATTCCTGATGTTTTCATTAAGATACCTGGAACCTGTTTGTCCTCTATTTTTAGCCTTCACCCCTCCAAAACAAGGTCTTTTTCCAATCAAAACAAAGGTCATTTGGGTTCCAGGTCAAAATACAAATATGGATGTTTCCAAAAATAGTGGTACCCCAAAATGGATGGTTTATAATGGAAAACCCTTATTAAAATGGATGATTTGGGGGGAAAACCCCACCATTTTAGGAAACACCCATATACACACATACTATCTTTCACTGCTTTGTTACAACGATCTTCACAGCAAGCTTCTTCACAACTCATCTTTGACGGGAGACCGACCTCCAAAAGTCCCAGGAGAAAACTCCACAGGGACAAGGCGTCTTCCTGGCGAAAACGTCTGTCCCTTCGACCCTAAAACACGAAAAACTTTCCTGGAAGAAAGGACGTATTCTCAAGAAATTCTCCAAATGAGCCACAGTCATCATCAGAGATCAGCCATCAGCATCATCATCATCATCATCATCATCATCATCATCATCATCATCATCATCATCATCATCATCAGTCATCATCATCATCATCATCATCATCATCATCATCATCATCATCATCATCATCATCATCATCATCATCATCATCATCATCATCATCATCATCATCATCATCATCATCATCATCATCATCATCCATCAGTCATCATCGGTTCTCATCAGTCATCAGTCATCCTCAGTCATCCTCAAATGCCATTTCGTCCAAGTCATCTCCTCGCTCTTGGATGCAGAAATGGCAGCTCCATGGATCGCTGCCACCTACGAAATCGCCGCTCACCATCCGCTTGTAGGTTGGTGGTTGAACGAGCAACCCATCTAAATAAGAAAGTATGCGCAAGTCGTCAAATTGGATCATCATTTGATTTAACTTAACCTTAACCCAAAAAAAATTGGGGTGGGGGAGGGTTGAAAACCCCCCAAAAAAATCTTTGAAACCACAACAACCGCCTTGAGAGGTCACGGTCGCATCTTTGTGGTCAGCAGATGTAAATACTGTTGATGGTTCAGAAATCCCCAACAACCACTTGGAATGCAAAAAACCTTGTAGACAATGGGATGAACTGCCAACCTCAACTGGTGAGTCGGATTTCTTCCATCAACAGTACCTCTCAAACAAATCTTAGCCTACAATTTCTAACACCACACTTGCAGACGGGGCCGGCCTTGTTGTAGATTGGTTGCCCTTGATCTGCAACGATGGGCAACAGGACCTGACCATGTTTGAAAGGTCATGGCATCTTCCTTGGTGAAAAAAGGTGGGTCTTGTCAGGGGGTTGAATAGAAACAGCATAGCAATGACCGAAATATCTGCACTCTTGTTCACTCTTGCCAAGAAAATTAGATAAACCAAACATGTTGGTGCCAAGAAGTTAATGACAACATCTAGGACTTCAATCATGTTGAGTAGCTAAAAGTATTGGATAATGGTGTTATGAGATGTGAGATTTCGAAACATATCTTTTAACATCTTTGAGTCCTCTAGAGGGAGCTTTAAGTTGCAAGAACTATCATCTTGCCGGCCTCATGCAGCAATTGTCTTTGCTTCTTATCACGCTGCAGGGGATAACCACCTCAGATCAAGTTGTACATTGTGGCTGTTTTTTTTCCCCAAAAGTGAAGCAACGATGGAATGTTGTCCTTCCAAACGTCTTTCATGTTGGATTTTTTTGCACAAAAAAAAGTGGCGAAAACTCTCCAAAAGACGCAATTAAGGCCCCATTCAGAAAAAACAAAACTAGTCCACCACGTTGATCAACTAGCTCCTGAAAGTCTGCTGAGGATTGATGATAAAGGACATGTGTTGGGTCCTGCCAGAACACGTTTATAGGGCTCCCTTCATACAAATGAATAGATTGTTTGCCCACTGTCACACACAGGGTCGAGGCAGGCGGCAAGATACAGTATGTTTATTAGCAAGCTTCCTCGTTTTCTGTCCTTTTCAGAAGCATACTGAGCTTGTAGCTGTATCGTAACCAAGCTTCTGCTAGAAGCAGGGCACGCAGGCAGCATTGGTCACGTACTTCACGCAACACCTTGTGGCTTGCAACTAGGATATCAATGTTAATTAAATCTTGGAGTCATCATCATCATCATCATCATCATCATCATCATCATCATCATCATCATCTTCATCTTCATCTTCATCTTCATCTGCAGCAGCAGCATGATAAAGACTCTGATTGAAGGACCATGAACATCAGTATTGAAAAGCTTCGTGTACGGCGCCATTATGACATAGTTGCTCTGGAATCCGCGGGTTGCACAATCTCCCATGTTTACTATCGGCTTTCACGCGAAAAGCATCTGGTTGGCCAAGATCTTCTCCCATCAACACTATCAGATATCAAATTCAAGATTTTATGTTACCACAACGTCGAGCCTCTAAGCTACCCAACATGACACCATGACCAACTGGCATCCTTAAGGTGTTTTGGATCATCATGGTCTGACTTACTGTAACTGGCCTCCATTTCTTCGCTCCTTTCTTCCAAGGCCTCGAGATTGTTGACTGATAGCAACGAGCTTGGATGGGTGCCAGCTGTTCATTTGTTATGATTAGTGACGGGACTAGTTGTAGTGTTTCAATTTAGGTGGGTCACTGGTACAAACCACTCACATTCATAGAAACCAACTGTGAAACGAAAGCAATTAATAAGATAATAAGAAGATCATTCATCGTGAACTTTTCACACGGAAGCAATATGAAACGATGAAAACTCCACAATCACGTTGCTGCCACTATCGCAGTCTATTCCATTCGTCCAGCTGAATGTGTGAAATTGATCCAGTCCAAATCATAGATCCTACATAGATTCACCAGTTATCACATCTAATCAAATCACCTAAATCTACCCTCCGGCAAACTAACATGGCTGGCTGGAAAATGGAACCTTTGAAGCTGTATTTCCTCTTGAAAATGGGGATATTCCAACCAGCTATGTTAGTTTACTGGAGGGTATTTTGAAGAGAATCTTGTAAAATCCAACCCAAGGAGTTCAAAACTTTCCAAAAAAAAACAACAACATTCAGTCCTATAGCTGGCCCGAAAAGCAGGGAAATGAATGAGGATTCATAAATTCATAAACCTTTATATGAACATGTTTAGCTGGTTGGTGGTTTCAACCCATCTGAAAAATATTAGTCAAATTGGAAATCTTCCCCAAATAGGGCTGAACATAAAAAACATTTGAAACCACCACCTAGTTAGGGAATGAGGATTCATGAACCCTCACGTCCCTAAGGGCCAGCCAGCTCCACCCCCTGGCACCTTGGTAGACACTGATGAAGCCTTGCTAGCTTTGATCCATCCTGGGGCTGCCTGCAGAGTGGTTGAAAAAAGACTTGATTACCTACCACTAGCAGCTAGGGAGGTCCCTAGTGTTGTTGGTTTGGAAATGCCAAACGCCTCCAAAATGCAAATGCAGGAGATTCAGCCCCCCAAAAAAGCAGGGATTCACTTCTCTTAGTAAGTAATCAATCTGTCGAGACAACAATAAAACTTACTGCCCTCAACTGGTGGCCGCCCGGAATTTAATTTCTTCCATCAACAGCTGGTTCTTTCGTTTGTCAACAATCGACCTCCGCCCAACGTTGGTCTTCCAAATCCTGCACAACGGCGCATCATTGAAATTTCAAGAAACTGAGCTACTGTTGATGGTTTTGAAAATCCCCAACAAACCTCGGAAGTATAAAAACCCTGCAAAATAGTACGATAAAGTACCTTTCTTGTCCTTTTTCCAACTGGGCAGCTGGATTTCTAAACCCATGAAGAGTAGATGCAAACTGGTGCGACAAAAAGAAAACACACCACTGCCATGTACCATTTGCTGCTGCCTTCTGAAGCTGCTTTTGTTCATGTTGGCATTCCAATAGCTTCTCGTTGGCTGCATCTCGTTCCTTGCAACAACAAGGCGGTTGTTGAACGTGAGTTATGAGCCTATTCTGGGAGGAAACCATTATGAAAAAGATTGTCATAAAAACGGGGATGTACTTAGAATAAGCTCAAACCAAACATGAAAAACAACCAATCGAACATTGTTTTTCCCTCGGAACCTTCCATCCCGCATGGAAAACACTTGTCTTAAGCATTGACCCTGTGGAATGCTCCCACGCGCCTTCTTGAAAAGGTTGAACAGCTCGCAAGCAAAACTCGAGAACCTGCAAGACATTGGTCGCTTAAAACGCCAAATAGATAGGAGAGATGTGAATGAATTGCTTCTGAACATGCCCGAATGCATTTCGTGACACCACCTGATGAACGACAGTGTCATTGGGTATAACCTTTCACGAATATTCACGAATTGTGTATACTGCAAATTTCGCAAAACACAAGCCAGAGTGGCATGCTCTCAGCAACGGACGCAGCCTGCCCAAATTTGATCAATCATAGCCAGTACATGTGCCTTCTGCACCTTTGCCCCTCAAAAAACCGGCTCTTTTTGTTGGGGGGAAACGGATTTAGATAGAGGTAAAAAAAAACTCTCCCCTCAACTCTTCCAAAACTCTGATTTTCATCAATCAAGCAGCAAAAAAAAACTTCTAATGTCATCTTTGTTCAACTTCCACAACCGACGTTTTTTTTTCTGAAAAAAGTTTGGATCCCAACTCTGCAATGACCTCTTGGGCACAACTCTGAAAATCTGTCCGAAGCCTTGGATCCACTTCCATCAAAGTCCACGAAGACCTCAACACAACGGACGGACTGCATTGGTTGGCTTCCGTTCTGGAAGCCAATTCAACAGCTTTTCCAGTCTACATTGTCAACAAGTCTTTTTCTCAAAAAAAAAATCACGTTTATAAAATTTCACCAAACATCCTACCCCCCTCAAGCAGCTATCATCAGTTTGTAAGGGTCTACCAACATTGTATTATCTAACGACTCCAAAGACGTGGCTGCTTGCAATCCTGATGTCCCTCCATGCCGGTCGCTAGGCTGCCGGTCTCTTCGGAACAGCAACATAGCCTCAGAGGCAGCTAGTTGCTCCGTTTGCAACTTTAAAAAAAAAAGGTTTCAGGCATGTTGCTTAATTATATTTGTTGATATGAGTTTGTTGTATTTGTTGCATTTGTTGGATAATATGCAAATTGTTGCTGTATCATGTCAATGTGTATTTGTTGCTGTTGTCGTTATTGTTGTTGTTTCACTCCAAAACTGAGTTTCCCCGCCAGCTCAAAGCTGGTGCGATCCGGACACCACCCATGGCAAAGAAAGGTGCTCCTGGCAGCCCATGCGAATTCGCACTAACACAATCCACGACCAAAACCCTCTACAGAACGAGTCCAAATCCCACCAAAAGCGAAAAGGAAAATCATCAACTCAAAAATACCTTTGGGAGCTGATATATTTTTTTTTCCCACTCAGAGATTCAAATTTGGCTCAAAATGATTGATTTTCATTCCCTTCCGATTATTATAAATCACCGGCGATTTATAGCATCAAAATGCGGATGGCTAAGCTCCAAGAAAGTTACAACACACCCCTGGAGCACACCCCAGGCAATCCCCCTACCCAACTATGAAAGGATTCCCTTTACAACCTATTGGTAAAGGTTTAGGTGTGTGTTCCAAAGGTGTGTTGAAACAGCCTTAGAGAAGCCAAACTTCCGTCCAATTCTCCGCAGAGTTACGGAAAGATGCCATCTTCAAGGAGGGCATTGACGGCCCGCTGCAACGGCGACGCCTAACAGCAAAGCACACCAGAAACGTGCAAAAAACATGTGCGTTTTCCCCCAAATTGGGTTTGCCATGTGGTTTCAAGATTTGAAAACTGGGACACCTAGATGACACCTAGTAATTCTTTATATAATTGTGGATCCAATATGGTGTAAAACTCCTTTTGAGGCACCCCTTTTCTTGGGTCGCAACATGTTGGGTCCAGGGTCACCCAGCCTTGATCACAGCACCGACGACTTCGATCAGCTGTCTACCTCGGTGTTTTTTGGATTTTTTTTCCGGCCCACAAAATTTCTCTAAAAACTGCAGCAAGTTAGGTGGTTTTTTAAGAGTGATCTGGATGCAGCCTTGACTAGTCAGGCCAACAACATTGCAGGTACGATCTCACAGCAGGCAACTGGCCGACTGGACTCTTTGGATATTTTTCCGAAACAAAGAACCTTGATTCACCTTGAGAGTGGAAAGTCTCTTGAAAGAGGGCCGAACGACCAGATTCTGGTGGCATGTCACAGACCTGAGTTTGGAAAAACTATTCTTTTTGTTTTTTGGTGGGAAAAAAACAACTGGAGAAGTATAGACGTTTTGGTCACAGATTCATGACCCAACAACTTAGCAACCTGACACTAATTGACTCAACTCTTTAGCTGCTTTCAGAGAATTTGATGTGTACCTTGCAAAAGATGGTTATAGCGGTACAACCTTGTGAAATTTTGGCCAGTCAGTCATCAAGTCATGACTTGTGACTCTGTCTGAGCTGAACTGAAACGAGACATCGACTTGGGAAGCCCGCACCAAGGTACAATTTAGCCACTGGCATAACTTAAAGTAGGCCTCCGTTGGCTACTCTGTGCTTGTGTTTCCAACAACAAGAAATAGAGACATAGAGTAGGACATGCTCAAAACGTTGCACTTCGTGAGTTTGTTGGCTTCAAAGCATGGCAAGTTTTCCCAACGAAAGGAGCTGCACCTCGTCTTTCATCTTCGCATCACCTGCATGATAAGCCGGAAAGAAAAAGAACGTGCCTTGCATTTGCTCATCGAATAACAATATCAAGGGATCTAATTTCAGGAACAATGCACCCTGTTATCTTTCCAACAACTTGAAATCTTGAGATATCCCCCCAAAAAAAAATGGCACCCCAATTCGACTCAACAAACCCAGGTCTTTCTTTCGCAAAGGAGCTGGAAGTATCCAGCATCCTCAAGCAATGCAGAATCTGTGGCACCTTAGGTTTCAAAGACAACTGAAGCTGATTAGATTCACAAGTTCCAAGAGCCCTGCATTTCCCAAGAAACACTCACGATTCCCGATTCCAAGTTGAAAAGTTTTCTCCCCCTATTTCATGGGCTATTTGGATTTTGTTTTTGGGGATGTTTGTTGGTATGTCTGTGATTTTGGGTTTGTGAATCATAAGTGCAATTCATTCTAGCAGGGTAAGTTCATATCCGTTTGTATCTGCCAAACTTGGTGTTGCTTTTCGATCTATTTGGAGGGACATGATCAATGTGAAAATGGGTTGACTGCCCTACTTGCCTAAATATCCTATCATCTTGATGTTTCATGATTTTTTTGATCCTTAGCACAAATACTGCAGTCAATTCACAGCCATACAGCCATCTCAGCCCCATGCCATCTCATCTGCTGCAGGAGCTTCTCCAAGAGCCGTGGTCAAGGTCAGGGTGATACGCGCCCAGAGTACCTGATCCTTAGAGAAAGTTGGCTACAACTGCTGCAACCTTTGCAGCACATACACTCCAGGGAATCCACATATTCCACCTTTGGAAAAGGAAATCATCTTCAAAATTGCCTTTTCAGGGGATATGACGGTTTCAGGGAGTGTATCCGAGTATCTCCAAGAAAAACTGTTGAAATTCTCAAAAGTTGGTTTCTGAGTGGCAGCATGCCTTTTCCTTATGATCGGGATACCGCATACCGGATATCCAATAAAGACTCACCATGAGGTGAAAAATTCTCGGTGATCTCAAACGCACTAAAATATCAAATGTCCTTCAATTAGAAAAAAAAAAACAAAAAAACATGAACCAACCACCAAGCACATTTGTTTCAAACCATCTTCCAAATTTCATCAATCCCAAACTTTCCCAGATGATTTGTGGTCACAAAAAGTGCGTTTTTTTTTTGGGGGGGGGGGGGGGGAAGGGATGTGATCCTGGAAAGCCCCCTAACAACTGAGTTTCAAGGCCTCTCTTGCATCATCAGATGCATCCTCCAAACTTTTGGCCTTGAAACAAGAGGCAAAGACACCACGTCTTTGCCAAAAAAAAAAACGGCCTTACTTTTTTCATTGTACTGGTTGTTTTTTAATAGGGATCCTTATAGTTTTTTGTAATCCCCATACAACTGGGTAGTATAATCCCCTATATATCCTAAACAACCATCAGGGTGTTGTCATTGCTCATTTGTCAATACACATCCCCACCTTTAGATTCAGGGTCTTGACAACGGATAAAAGCTCTGACATACCAATTTTAACCAAAAAAAAACAGAAAAGGGGAGAAAAGACTCAATCTTCTTTTACCTCAAAACACACAACTTTTTCTCCGTAAAAAAATACGTCGGACAACTTCGAAGGTCCACCGTTTGAGGCCAATCGACACTGTCAAAG
Source organism: Breviolum minutum Mf 1.05b.01 (assembly GCA_000507305.1). Taxonomy (NCBI): domain Eukaryota; class Dinophyceae; order Suessiales; family Symbiodiniaceae; genus Breviolum; species Breviolum minutum. Next base: position 3,635 of record DF241579.1, on the reverse strand, counting down.
CACCGCAGCAGCTCACGTAACGGTCGGGAGGCGGAACCGTCCTATTCCGCGGTAGAGTGGCAGGATGAAAGGGGAGGTCCTTTTTTCGGGAGAAGTTCGACAACAAAATTCAATACAAGAATTTTTTTGAACCACCCCCCCCCCCTCCCAGGATGCCAGTCACCACCAGGATGATTCCATTTTTAGTAGGGAATCCCCAACTAAACCTGTAACTGTTACTGGTTAGGGGGGTAGACCTAAAGAATTTCCATCTGAATTCGGTTCATTGTACCAAAGATCCAAATTTCTCAGACTGGGTCCTTTGTGTTGGAAAGACACAACCCCCGTGGTCCGCACGATTTATTTGGTGCCAACATCCCCCACGTGTTGAGCCGTCCTCCACTTCGAAGAAACTATTCGGTTGACGCACCACTGCTGCCAGTCCACTGACGATTCGTGAAGTGGCTCCTTTTCGTCTTTGCAATGAACGGATTCCAATGGTGTCCCAACGGATTCTTTGGAATGCTGTAATCGAATTCTGTTCACAAGAACAGACAGTAAATCAACCCTCACATTGTTGCAGTTTGTTGCCTACCTACCCAGTGATGTGTATCTCAAATGTCTTTCACAAGTGGAGAGGTTGCAAAGTTCGAAAACTGCGCGTAAATCTTGGAACCCCTCCTGCCGCAAGACCAACATCTTTTAGCAACAAAGCCCTTGGCAAGAGAAGAGATTGCCGATTTTTGTGTTGAGAGGCATCATGGTTTGGTGGGGTTCAGGAAAGGGCAACAACAACAACAACAACAACAACAACAACAACAACAACAACAACAACATCAACATCAACATCAACATCAACAACAACAACAACAACAACAACATCCAAACGAAGGGAACACAAAGAAGAAGCGGAAGAATACAACGAAGAAAGGAGGAGCAGGAGAAAGCAAAGTCTCAGGCCTTTTGGAATATGGTGGCCAGTGTATGGTGAAGAAAAAGCTGGACAAACTAAATGGTTTTTCAACACGCAAAAAGGCGGGTGATACTATTGATGGAAGAAACCCTGTACCAGTCGGTATGGAGAACATTCCCTATTCTCATACACTGCTCATGTACAGGTCAAGAGAGACTGTCTGATTATCTCGCATCTCATTGGGTTGTCATGTACAGCACGTAGTACACGATTTCTTCCATCAACAGTATGCTCGCTCTGCATGATTTTTTCCTTTCATCACAGCTTCAAGAGATGGGATTCTCCCGGCCTGGCCCCTCGTTGCTGCACATCATTCACCAAACATCGCCTTGGGTTTCCGTGAGTCATGAAAGCAAGCACCAACAAAAAAGCAAAACAAAGCTACCTTGAGTGATATCCAACAGATTAAAAACAACGTCTTTTTTGAGAAAATTAGACCATAAAAAGGTGTTCCCCGGTCAAGTTTGCAAAAAAAAACACTCAAGTTTCAAGTTTTGACCAACACATTTTGAAGAGACGAATCTCTAACCCGAGCTCCTTCATTCTTAATGGCGAGTTCCAACCCGGCTGAGGTGCCAGGCACAGCAGCCAGGCGCACGGAGCGGAAGCGATCCTGGATCCAACTAATTTGGAATTTCAAGTTGAAATTCAGTTGGAATTCCAATTTCAAAGAAGCCTTGAATTTCAATTCCAGCAAGGGGGAAGGGTTTTCCTTTACCAAAACATATCCTGCACAACAGTTAGAGCTCGCAGCACAGAGAATCAATTATGAACCAAACCCTCCAATTCGGCCAGTGCCAGGTTTGGTTGATTTTCTCCCAAGATGTTTTTGTTGAGTGTGTCTCAAAAATTCGAGGCCCACACAGGTTTTCCATAGGGTTTTTTTTCTACACAATTACACCCCCAAAAAATAACATGGAACCCAAAAAATGGTGGTTTGGGTCGATGTTTCTCCTTTTCCTTTCGGGGGTATTTTCAGGTTCAAAATGTTAGTTGACTCGGGGGAGTATATCATTTCCAGCATATTTGGGAAGGGCCGAGGTCCATCATTTTGGTTGACACTTCTCTCAGGTGACAAGAAGTCACCTCTGAGTTCCACACCCCAAGACCTTGCACCACAGCTTTGCGCCATGCTGATGCCAAGGCTGAGTCAGGATCACCTGATGCCAGGAAGAATAGAGAGGAACCTTCTTAAGAAGGTTCAACATCCATCATTCATCATTGATCATCATTGATCATCATCATCATAGATTAGACCCCAAAAACAAAAATAGTCAATATCTACATACTATACATGAACCTTGGTGTATGTATATCATATGTATATATATATATATATATATGTATATATATATATTATATACACATATATTAACCTTTTGAATACATTGTCTATATGTGTTGTATGCATTATGCATGTTGTAGATCATTATAGAGTGCATATCTTTTACAGTACACCATTTTGTACACCCAACTTTCACGCAGCCAAGGCCAAGACTACTTGCTGAGATGATCTCCACACTGCTCTCACTGCCACCTGGTCCCCGCAAAAAACGTCTCTTGGACATTCTGATGAAGATCAAAGCCATGGTAATGAAACTTTAGCATGTAACAGTGCTGACTTCACTATACCCAAATACAATATATTCATATATTATATAGCTAGAGAAGCTCAGCCCCCAGCAAAAGACCCCGCGCCCACAACACAACATACATAAAATTACATACAAACTTACATACAAAACAGAGCAGACACATACCCAGAAGCATATACATAAACTAAAGCAGAAGCAATACTCACAAAACTACTCACAAACATACATACAAGCAATACTCACAAAACAAACCAGACGCCCATCCCCAAACAGCACCCCAAACAGCACCCCAAAAGCAAAACAGCAAAAAATCTATTACCTTATATAATAGTAAGTATTGTATAAGGGTCGTCCTGCGTAGAAAAATTTATGGTAATTTTTGTAGTATCCTTCCCCCACTTTGCCTTGTCCTGTCTGTCAGAAGGTGTGAAAAGCGCTCAAGCCAGCGCTTGCATTAGCAACGGCGGATACTTATTTTATTTATTTTTAGGGGATACTCAGAAATTAAATACCAGTGACCACTTAAAAGGTCATTGTTATTGAATTTTTTGAGTTTTTTCTATGAATTGAATGGCTCCCCTCTGCCGAAAGGTGGATGCCACTCGGGTGTGGCAGTCAATCAATTCATCAACCCTGACCCCCACCTCCCTTTACACCCATTTATCAATGAGACTTCGTCTCAAAGCACGCCATTCCCCACTGTCCGGAGCCCCTCATCTGTTGTGGTTTGTTGATGAAACACTAGTGTTTGTTTGCTGGTAGCAGTTGTCTTGCCGTTCTGCACTAGGAGTTGTTCATAGGATAAATATATATATATATACTAGATAACTAGCTAACTAGCTAACTAGGTGGCAGGCGCAGTATTTAGAGTATTTGTGGTAGGCGCACTCTCTCACACCTATAAAACAGAACAAAACTCTCGCGAAATTTTTTTCAACCCCCTTTTGAAGCGTCCTTCAAATTTGCAAAGCAAAAGCGCTTATGACCCAAATTTTGCATTATTTTTTGCGATTTCAACTTTAATATTTTGCTCACTGTGTTTGTTGTTTTTTTTCTTTTTTATTTTTTTGTTGGGGGATTATCTCGTA